>JALDNG010000150.1:0-67500 GCA_024349245.1 Neodontobutis hainanensis | reverse complement strand
CACCTGTATGTCTCACCTGTAGATGTCTCACCTGTAGAAGTCTCACCTGTATGTCTCACCTGTAAATGTCTCACCTGTAGAAGTCTCACCTGTATGTCTCACCTGTCGAAGTCTCACCTGTATGTCTCACCTGTAAATGTCTCACCTGTAGAAGTCTCACACTGTAGAAGTCTCACCTGCAGAAGTATCACCTGTATGTCTCACCTGTAAATGTCTCACCTGTCGAAGTCTCACCTGTATGTCTCACCTGTCGAAGTCTCACCTGTATGTCTCACCTGTCGAAGTCTCACCTGTAGAAGTCTCACACTGTAGAAGTCTCACCTGCAGAAGTATCACCTGTATGTCTCACCTGTAAATGTCTCACCTGTCGAAGTCTCACCTGTATGTCTCACCTGTCGAAGTCTCACCTGTATGTCTCACCTGTCGAAGTCTCACCTGTAGAAGTCTCACCTGTATGTCTCACCTGTATGTCTCACCTGTAGAAGTCTCACCTGTAGAAGTCTCACCTGTATGTCTCACCTGTATGTCTCACCTGTAGAAGTCTCACCTGTAGAAGTCTCACCCGTAGAAGTCTCACCCGTAGAAGTCTCACCTGTAGATGTCTCACCCGTAGATGTCTCACCTGTAGAAGTCTCACCTGTAGAAGTCTCACCTGTAGAAGTCTCACCTGTAGAAGTCTCACCTGTATGTCTCACCTGTCGAAGTCTCACCTGTATGTCTCACCTGTAGAAGTCTCACCTTTAGAAGTCTCACCTGTCGAAGTCTCACCTGTATGTCTCACCTGTCGAAGTCTCACCTGTCGAAGTCTCACCTGTCGAAGTCTCACCTGTCGAAGTCTCACCTGTCGAAGTCTCACCTGTAGAAGTCTCACCTGTAGAAGTCTCACCTGTAGAAGTCTCACCTGTATGTCTCACCTGTAGAAGTCTCACCTGTAAAAGTCTCACCTGTCGAAGTCTCACCTGTATGTCTCACCTGTCGAAGTCTCACCTGTCGAAGTCTCACCTGTCGAAGTCTCACCTGTCGAAGTCTCACCTGTCGAAGTCTCACCTGTCGAAGTCTCACCTGTATGTCTCACCTTTATGTCTCACCTGTAGAAGTCTCACCTGTATGTCTCACCTGTCGAAGTCTCACCTGTCGAAGTCTCACCTGTCGAAGTCTCACCTGTCGAAGTCTCACCTGTCGAAGTCTCACCTGTCGAAGTCTCACCTGTAGAAGTCTCACCTGTAGAAGTCTCACCTGTATGTCTCACCTGTAAAAGTCTCACCTGTAAAAGTCTCACCTGTAAAAGTCTCACCTGTCGAAGTCTCACCTGTCGAAGTCTCACCTGTCGAAGTCTCACCTGTCGAAGTCTCACCTGTCGAAGTCTCACCTGTCAAAATCTCACCTGTATGTCTCACCTGTCGAAGTCTCACCTGTCGAAGTCTCACCTGTCGAAGTCTCACCTGTGTGATGCAGTGGGAGAACAGCTCCCTGTGAGCGTCGGACAGACTGAGGTGGTACAGGAGGCTCAGACACAGCTCCCTCTGAGGCTCTGCTCCTGAAATAAAACACATTTATTCACCATTAACTTTCACTGAAGACTGTTTTTGTAAAATAAAAACAGCTGAGCCACATCAGAGCGAAGAGTGCTCAGAGAAAACACCCGCCTCTGAATGGCCTTTTGAATGTTCCACTTCCTCATTCCTCACATGGCTCTTTCTCAGTACAAAACCAACATTTACAGAAATAATATTAACACCAGACGAGAAAACACTGCATGTGGGGTTTAGATGAGCTGCTCTCAGAGTCAGGTCTGCTCTTCGGCTCAGGGTTCTCAACAGTTTAGTGTTTTTCACTAATCTGTGTATGCTTTAAAAATTAAAATCTGATTTAGTCAGTTTAACACTTTCACAGAAAGGCTGTTACTGTGAATGTTTGTGTGACACCTGTGTGTTTGTGAGAGTGTTGCCTAATATAAAACATTTGGGCTGGGTAATATTGATCAAATTTTATTTTAGACTATTTACATTTTATATATATTTTTTTCAGTTCAATTGGCTATTTTTATTTACATATTATATCTCTTTTTCTGCTGAATGCCAACATAAACAGTGGATTTGAAACTAAAGCCCTGTAGATTGGATTCTTTCATTCCTCTCTGTCTTTAAAGTCCAGCTCTGATATAATTTAAAGTCTTGGACGCACATGGCTGATTTGCATAAATGAGCAGAGTTCTGGCTGAAGTGGATGAAACAGAGTTTTATTGAAGCGAGTGGGTCCGGTGAGACTCGTGTAAAGAGAGCGTTTTAAACACAGAGCTTTACGAGTTCAACCCCTGACCTCTGACCTCTGCAGCAGAATAATAAAGTGAGAAGAGCAGAGGGGTCAGGCTTCATCAGGAAACACCAGAGGGACGGGGTGTAACGTTACAGATGAAACGTTCAGGGACAGAACATGTTTTAATTCATGTTAATAATCACAGACCTCTTAGTTTTTCTGAAAATGAGGCATCTGTACATTTTTTTCAACACTCAAATAAATCGGAAATGCACTTCTGTTGGAAAAAGACAAGAAGAAAAGGAAGGAAACATTAAACATTTTCTCCATAGCTTCTGCTCTTTAAACAATGTTTGAAATGAAACGTTGTTCACCTCAGTTAAATCTGAACTCTTCAGATTTTCACTAAAGAAAACATTTACGTTAACTTTCAGAAGAGATTTTCCGTCAGAAACAAAATGGAAAAACATATTTTGATGTTGCTCGATTTGTTTTTGGTCACACACATTTACATTTATTCATTTAGCAGAAGCTTTTATCCAAAGAGACTTACATTGTTCTACAGTAATTACCAGTGTTACAGCCACTGGAGGAAAGGAGGGTTAAGTGTCTTGCCCAAGGACACAACGACAGTATGAACTGTGGGGACGACCGCTCTACCCACTGAGCTACTGCCGCCCCACACATGTCTGTATAAAAAAATCTTAAATAGTTATTATCATCTGAAAGGACTTGAACCTGGAATAAAAACATCTAGTCTGTGTCAGAACTCTGTTTCTTACCTTTGTTTTACTTCCTGTTTTATTTTGATATTTGTAACCTCTCGTTTCTGATGGACTTCCTACCCTTCTTTGTGTCCACCTGCTCTGTTCCTAATGTGTCTCACCTGTGCCTCGTTGCCTCCTCTTTATAGTCTCTGTGTTTGCCCTCGTCTTGTTCCCTACTGTCGGATCAAAGACCTTCCCAATAACCTCAGTCCAGACCTGCAGTCATCACAGTCTAAGGCTAAAGCAGAGCCTCGACAGTCAATGTGTGAGACTCAAGATAAACTCTGCTAAAGCTCCAGAGAACCTGGAATAGTGAGAAGTGTGTCCTCGGAGAGGCCTAAGGAGTGAAGAGGAGGAAGAGGAGGGGTGTGAGTGACCAGGGCTGAGGCGAGCGGCTGAGAGCTCGTTCCCAGAGGTCACATGATTAATGACACGTGTCAAAGCCATTAGTCGGACGATAAACACACTCGTACACAGCAGCACATCCTCAGCAGGGCTTCATTTAAACATGACACACTTACATCAGAGCAGAGTTTAGAAAAGACACGAGGAAAGTTAAAGTTAAACAGAAGCTAATATAATATTGTAAAAGAAAATATATGTAAAGTGCTGCAGTTTTAGTGTTAGTTTAGAGACTCAACAGGACACTATACTGAACAACATGAACCATCCCCTGCATCGGGCTTTTGCACAACAGAGAGCAGTGAGCTGCTAGTTTACCTGGTTTAGACCTGGTTTAGTCCTGTTGAGGATTAGGGCTGTATTTGAAAGAAACTCCTAATGTAGGATATAGTGCACGGGCCTACTGACCTGCTCAATAAGAGGAAGGAAACCTGTAGGTCACCTGGGGTCCAATCCAAATTCTGTCAAAATTTTACCGTCTGAGACCAGAGGAGAGGTGTGTGTCTCTAAACCCTAGCCCCTGGTTTAGACCCGGTTTAGTCCTGGTTTAGACCTGGTTTAGACCTGCTTTAGACTTGGTTTAGTCCTGGTTTAGACCCGGTTTAACCTGGTCTAGACCCGGTTCAGACCCGGTTTAGTCGCGGTTTAGTCCTGGGGGGGCTAAAACAGGTCATCCATAGTAGAGTCTTGGGGGCATTAAAGTGCTGTTAGTTAAGTGCTTAAAAGTAATTATCAAATCAATGAATAAATTAGGAGTTAGTAAAAAACATTAAAATAAAAACATGTTATTAATCACACATTTAGTCAACAATTGTCCAAGACTTGATCCATGGATTCCCCGTTAATGTGCTGTTCCTGGTTTAGTCCTAGTTTAGTCCTGGATTAGACCTGGTTTAGACCTGGTTTAGACCTGGTTTGGACCTGGTTTAGTCCTGGTTTAGACCTGGTTTGGACCTGGTTTGGACCAAAGGCATTGAAGTTGAGTGAATACATTTGTTTGATGAGTTTTTCTTCAGAAGAGTCTCTTGTGGACCCGTGGCGTGTGATTGGTTGTTTCCTGATCACGTGACTTGTTCCCGGGGGTGTCTCATATTTCGCAGAAGAATTAATAAGAGCATTAGTTGGAACAACATGCCACGGTTCTGTTTTCACAGGAAGTGATCACGGTGGGAGCTCATAACGAGGGCGAACGCTGAAATACGAGCTGTGTTCACGGAACTGACAGAAGGAACATACAGACGGAGCAGAGTGAGTGGAGCTGTGAGCGACCAGTACGGAGCACATTAATCACACAGAGTCAAGAGAGAGCGGGAACAGAAACATCTGACTGTCCTACAGCACAGACCCAGAGTCCAGCGAGAGTCCAGAGAGAGTCCAGTGAGTCCAGCGAGAGTCCAGCGAGAGTCCAGTGAGTCCAGCGAGAGTCCAGCGAAAGTCCAGCGAGTGTCCAGCGAGAGTCCAGCGAGAGTCCAGTGAGTCCAGCGAGAGTCCAGCGAGAGTCCAGTGAGTCCAGCGAGAGTCCAGCGAGAGTCAAGAGAGAGTCAAGAGAGAGTCCAGCAAGAGTCCAGCAAGAGTCTAACAAGAGTCCAGAGAGAGTCCAGAGAGAGTCCATTGAGTCCAGCGAGAGTCCAGCGAAAGTCCAGCGAGAGTCCAGTGAGTCCAGCGAGAGTCCAGCGAGAGTCAAGAGAGAGTCCAGCAAGAGTCCAGCAAGAGTCTAACAAGAGTCCAGAGAGAGTCCAGAGAGAGTCCAGTGAGTCCAGCGAGAGTCCAGCGAAAGTCCAGCGAGAGTCCAGTGAGTCCAGCGAGAGTCCAGCGATAGTCCAGCGAAAGTCCAGCGAGAGTCCAGCGAGAGTCCAGCGAAAGTCCAGCGAGAGTCCAGTGAGTCCAGCGAGAGTCCAGCGAAAGTCCAGCGAGTGTCCAGCGAAAGTCCAGCGAGTGTCCAGCGAGTGTCCAGCGAGAGTCCAGTGAGTCCAGCGAGAGTCCAGCGAGAGTCCAGCGAGTGTCCAGCGAGAGTCCAGTGAGAGTCCAGCGAGAGTCCATGAGTCCAGCGAGAGTCCAGTGAGTCCAGAGAGAGTCCAGCGAAAGTCCAATGAGTCCAGCGAGAGTCCAGCGAGAGTCCAGTGAGTCCAGCGAGAGTCCAGTGAGTCCAGCGAGTGTCCAGCGAAAGTCCAGCGAGTGTCCAGCGAGTGTCCAGCGAGAGTCCAGTGAGTCCAGCGAGAGTCCAGCGAGAGTCCAGCGAAAGTCCAGCGAGTGTCCAGCGAGAGTCCAATGAGAGTCCAGCGAGAGTCCAGTGAGTCCAGCGAGAGTCCAGCGAGAGTCAAGAGAGAGTCAAGAGAGAGTCCAGCAAGAGTCCAGCGAGAGTCCAGCGAGAGTCCAGCGAAAGTCCAGCGAAAGTCCAGCGAGAGTCCAGTGAGTCCAGCGAGAGTCCAGCGAAAGTCCAGCGAAAGTCCAGCGAGAGTCCAGTGAGTCCAGCGAGAGTCCAGCGAGAGTCCAGCGAAAGTCCAGCGAGAGTCCAGCGAGAGTCCAGCAAAAGTCCAGCGAGTGTCCAGCGAGAGTCCAGCGAGTGTCCAGCGAGAGTCCAGCGAAAGTCCAGTGAGTCCAGCGAAAGTCCAGTGAGTCCAGTGAGAGTCCAGTGAGTCCAGCGAGAGTCCAGCGAAAGTCCAGCGAGTGTCCAGCGAGTGACCAGCGAGTCCAGTGAGAGTCCAGTGAGTCCAGAGAGAGTCCAGCGAAAGTCCAGCGAGTGTCCAGCGAGAGTCCAGCGAGTGTCCAGCGAGAGTCCAGCGAGTGTCCAGCGAGAGTCCATGAGTCCAGCGAGAGTCCAGTGAAAGTCCAGCGAGTGTCCAGCGAGAGTCCAGCGAAAGTCCAGCGAGTGTCCAGCGAGAGCCCAGCGAAAGTCCAGCAAGAGTCCATGAGTCCAGCGAGAGTCCAGTGAGAGTCCAGTAAGTGTCCAACGAGAGTCCAGTGAGTCCAAAGAGAGTCCAGCGAAAGTCCAGTGAGTGTCCAGCGAGAGTCCAGCGAGTGTCCAGCGAGTGTCCAACCAGAGTCCAGTGAGTCCAGAGAGAGTCCAGCGAAAGTCCAGCGAGTGTCCAGCGAGAGTCCAGCGAAAGTCCAGCGAGTGTCCAGCGAGAGTCCATGAGTCCAGCGAGAGTCCAGCGAAAGTCCAGCGAGTGTCCAGCGAGTGTCCAGCGAGAGTCCAGCGAAAGTCCAGCGAGTGTCCAGCGAGAGTCCAGCGAGAGTCCAGCGAGAGTCCAGCGAGAGTCCAGTGAGTCCAGAGAGAGTCCAGCGAAAGTCCAGCGAGTGTCCAGCGAGAGTCCAGCAAGTGTCCAGTGAGAGTCCAGTGAGTCCAGCGAGAGTCCATGAGTCCAGCGAGAGTCCAGTGAGTCCAGAGAGAGTCCAGCGAAAGTCCAGCGAGTGTCCAGCGAGAGTCCAGCAAGTGTCCAGTGAGAGTCCAGTGAGTCCAGAGAGAGTCCAGCGAAAGTCCAGCGAGTGTCCAGTGAGAGTCCATGAGTCCAGCGAGAGTCCAGCGAAAGTCCAGCGAGAGTCCAGCGAGAGTCCAGTGAGTCCAGCGAGAGTCCAGCGAAAGTCCAGCGAGAGTCCAGTGAGTCCAGCGAGAGTCCAGCGAAAGTCCAGCGAGTGTCCAGCGAGAGTCCAGAGAGTCCAGCGAGTGTCCAGCGAGAGTCCAGTGAGTCCAGCGAGTGTCCAGCGAGAGTCAAGCGAGTGTCCAGCGAGAGTCCAGCGAGAGTCCAGCGAGAGTCCAGCGAGAGTCCAGTGAGAGTCCAGCGAGAGTCCATGAGTCCAGCGAGAGTCCAGTGAGTCCAGAGAGAGTCCAGCGAAAGTCCAGTGAGTCCAGCGAGAGTCCAGCGAGAGTCCAGCGAGAGTCCAGTGAGTGTCCAACGAGAGTCCAGCGAAAGTCCAGTGAGTGTCCAGCGAGAGTCCAGTGAGTCCAGTGAGTGTCCAGTGAGAGTCCAGCGAGAGTCCAGTGAGTCCAGCGAGAGTCCAGCGAAAGTCCAGCGAGTGTCCAGCAAGTGTCCAGCAAGTGTCCAGTGAGTCCAGCGAAAGTCCAGCGAGTGTCCAGCGAGAGTCCAGCAAAAGTCCAGCGAGTGTCCAGCGAGAGTCCAGCAAAAGTCCAGCGAGAGTCCATGAGTCCAGCGAGAGTCCAGTGAGAGTCCAGTGAGTGTCCAACGAGAGTCCAGTGAGTCCAGAGAGAGTCCAGCGAAAGTCCAGTGAGTGTCCAGCGAGTGTCCAGCGAGAGTCCAGTGAGTGTCCAGCGAGTGTCCAGCGAGAGTCCAGCGAAAGTCCAGTGAGTCCAGCGAGAGTCCAGTGAGAGTCCAGCGAGTGTCCAGCGAGAGTCCAGCAAGTGTCCAGTGAGAGTCCAGTGAGTCCAGAGAGAGTCCAGCGAAAGTCCAGCGAGTGTCCAGCGAGAGTCCAGTGAGTGTCCAGCGAGAGTCCAGCGAGTGTCTAACGAGAGTCCAGTGAGTCCAGTGAGTCCAGTGAGAGTCCAGTGAGTCCAGCGAGAGTCCAGCGAAAGTCCAGCGAGTGTCCAGCGAGTGTCCAGCGAGTCCAGTGAGAGTCCAGCGAAAGTCCAGCGAAAGTCCAGCGAGTGTCCAGCGAGAGTCCAGCGAGTGTCCAGCGAGAGTCCATGAGTCCAGCGAGAGTCCAGCGAAAGTCCAGCGAGTGTCCAGCGAGTGTCCAGTGAGAGTCCAGTGAGTCCAGAGAGAGTCCAGCGAAAGTCCAGCGAGTGTCCAGCGAGAGTCCAGCGAAAGTCCAGCGAGTGTCCAGCGAGAGTCCAGTGAGAGTCCAGCGAGAGTCCATGAGTCCAGTGAGTGTCCAACGAGAGTACAGCGAGTCCAGTGAGAGTCCAGTGAGTCCAAAGAGAGTCCAGCGAAAGTCCAGTGAGTGTTTAGCGAGTGTCCAGCGAGTGTCCAACCAGAGTCCAGTGAGTCCAGAGAGAGTCCAGCGAAAGTCCAGCGAGTGTCCAGCGAGAGTCCAGCAAGTGTCCAGTGAGTCCAGTGAGAGTCCAGTGAGTCCAGCGAGAGTCCAGCAAAAGTCCAGCGAGTGTCCAGCGAGTGTCCAGCGAGTGTCCAGTGAGAGTCCAGTGAGTCCAGTGAGAGTCCAGCGAAAGTCCAGCGAGTGTCCAGCGAGAGTCCAGCGAGAGTCCAGCGAAAGTCCAGCGAAAGTCCAGCGAGTGTCCAGCGAGAGTCCAGTGAGAGTCCAGCGAGTGTCCAGCGAGTGTCCAGTGAGAGTCCAGTGAGTCCAGAGAGAGTCCAGAGAGAGTCCAGCGAAAGTCCAGCGAGTGTCCAGCGAGAGTCCAGCGAGAGTCCAGCGAAAGTCCAGCGAGTGTCCAGCGAGAGTCCAGTGAGAGTCCAGCGAGTGTCCAGTGAGAGTCCAGAGAGAGTCCAGCGAAAGTCCAGCGAGTGTCCAGCGAGAGTCCAGCGAGAGTCCATGAGTCCAGCGAGAGTCCAGCGAAAGTCCAGCGAGTGTCCAGCGAAAGTCCAGCGAGTGTCCAGCGAGAGTCCAGTGAGAGTCCAGCGAGAGTCCAGTGAGTCCAGAGAGAGTCCAGCGAGTGTCCAGCGAGAGTCCAGCGAAAGTCCAGCGAGTGTCCAGCGAGAGTCCAGCGAGAGTCCATGAGTCCAGAGAGAGTCCAGTGAGTCCAGAGAGAGTCCAGCGAAAGTCCAGCGAGTGTCCAGCGAGAGTCCAGCGAGTGTCCAGCGAGTGTCCAGTGAGTCAAGAGAGAGTCCAGCGAAAGTCCAGCGAGTGTCCAGATAGAGTCCATGAGTCCAGCGAGAGTCCAGCGAAAGACCAGTGAGTCCAGCGAGTGTCCAGTGAGAGTCCAGTGAGTCCAGTGAGAGTCCAGTGAGTCCAGAGAGAGTCCAGCGAAAGTCCAGCGAGTCCAGCGAGTGTCCAGCGAGTGTCCAGTGAGAGTCCAGCGAGTGTCCAGCGAGTGTCCAGCGAGTGTCCAGCGAGTCCAGTGAGAGTCCAGTGAGAGTCCAGCGAGTGTCCAGTGAGAGTCCAGTGAGAGTCCAGTGAGTCCAGCGAGAGTCCAGCGAAAGTCCAGCGAGTGTCCAGTGAGAGTCCAGTGAGTCCAGCGAGAGTCCAGCGAAAGTCCAGCGAGTGTCCAGTGAGAGTCCAGCGAGAGTCCAGTGAGTCCAGCGAGAGTCCAGCGAAAGTCCAGCGAGTGTCCAGCGAGAGTCCAGTGAAAGTCCAGCGAGTGTCCAGCGAGAGTCCAGTGAAAGTCCAGCGAGTGTCCAACGAGAATCCAGCGAATGTCCAGCGAGTGTCCAGCGAGAGTCCGAGAGTCCAGTGAGTCCAGAGAGAGTCCAGCGAAAGTTCAGCGAGTGTCCAGCGAGAGTCCAGTGAGTGTCCAGCGAGAGTCCAGCGAGAGTCCAGCGAGAGTCCAGCGAAAGTCCAGCGAGAGACCAGTGAGTCCAGAGAGAGTCCAGTGAGAGTCCATGAGTCCAGCGAGAGTCCAGCGAGAGTCCATGAGTCCAGCGAGAGTCCAGCGAGAGTCCAGCGAGAGTCCAGCGACAGTCCATGAGTCCAGAGAGAGTCCAGTGAGTCCAGAGAGAGTCCAGCGAAAGTCCAGCGAAAGTCCAGCGAGTGTCCAGCGAGAGTCCAGCGAGTGTCCAGCGAGTGTCCAGTGAGTCCAGAGAGAGTCCAGCGAAAGTCCAGCGAGTGTCCAGCGAGTGTCCAGTGAGAGTCCATGAGTCCAGCGAGAGTCCAGCGAAAGTCCAGCGAGTGTCCAGTGAGAGTCCAGTGAGTCCAGCGAGAGTCCAGCGAAAGTCCAGCGAGTGTCCAGTGAGAGTCCAGTGAGTCCAGAGAGAGTCCAGCGAAAGTCCAGCGAGTGTCCAGTGAGAGTCCAGCGAGTGTCCAGTGAGTCCAGCGAGAGTCCAGTGAAAGTCCAGCGAGTGTCCAGCGAGAGTCCAGTGAAAGTCCAGCGAGTGTCCAACGAGAATCCAGCGAATGTCCAGCGAGTGTCCAGCGAGAGTCCGAGAGTCCAGTGAGTCCAGAGAGAGTCCAGCGAAAGTTCAGCGAGTGTCCAGCGAGTGTCCAGTGTGAGTCCAGCGAGTGTCCAGCGAGAGTCCAGTGAGTCCAGCGAGAGTCCAGCGAAAGTCCAGCGAGTGTCCAGCGAGTGTCCAGTGAGAGTCCAGAGAGAGTCCAGCGAAAGTCCAGCAAGTGTCCAGTGAGTCCAGCGAAAGTCCAGCGAAAGTCCAGCGAGTGTCCAGCGAGAGTCCAGCGAGTGTCCAGCGAGAGTCCAGCGAGAGTCCAGCGAAAGTCCAGCGAGTGTCCAGCGAGAGTCCAGTGAGTCCAGAGAGAGTCCAGCGAGAGTCCAGCGAGTGTCCAGCGAGAGTCCAGTGAGTCCAGCGAGAGTCCAGCGAGAGTCCAGCGAGTGTCCAGCGAGAGTCCAGAGAGAGTCCAGCGAAATTCCAGCGAAAGTCCAGCGAGTGTCCAGCGAGAGTCCAGTGAGAGTCCATGAGTCCAGCGAGAGTCCATGAGTCCAGCGAGAGTCCAGCGAGAGTCCATGAGTCCAGCGAGAGTCCAGCGAGAGTCCATGAGTCCAGCGAGAGTCCAGCGAGAGTCCAGCAAGAGTCCATGAGTCCAGCGAGAGTCCAGCGAGAGTCCAGCGAGAGTCCAGCGAGAGTTCAGCGAGAGTCCAGCGAAAGTCCAGCGAAAGTCCAGCGAGAGTCCAGCGAGAGTCCAGCGAGAGTCCAGCGAGAGTCCAGTGAGTCCGGGGCAACGGACCATGTGTGGTGTGTGACAACCAAGGTGGCTGCGGCTCGGCAACGCTCTGCTACAAACATAGTGGCTACTGCTCTTCACTGCTCTGCCCCGCTCCTCATTCGAACTGAAATTGGACTCTGCTTTGGAAAAAAAAGAGAAAATCTTGAACAACTACTCAACGGTGAGTGGAACTTTACTATACATGCGCGATAATTAAGAAAACAAAACGAGCTAGCGGCTACGTTAGCCTCTGACACCAATCCGGTTAGCGCGACCGATCGTGTCTCAAACCATTCTATTTTTAGTAACCTTAATAGTGTGCGGTTTATTAAACCACGCAATAATTAAATAAATAAATGTTGGTATTTTCAATGCTTGTTTAATTTTGAAATTGGTTGAGTGGCTTAGATAAGTTAAACTAGTGTTCAACTACCCTCAACATTATTTTTGAACTGGTTGGAAGTTACTAAAATTATGGACTGTTTTCATTTTGAAGTAACTTATTAGACGTAAATGAAATTTCATGTTGTAGTGCACTAGATTGGACCCTTTGAATGTATTGAGTGACCATGTCCAAATACTTTGAAGAAATGTATTGAAAAATGTTGGCATTCATGTTGCATTGGAAATTTTGAATTGGAAATTGTTAGTCAATTTGTAAAACCAACAACATTGTATAGTCTTTAAAGACTTTACTAATTTGTGTTTCTGACCTGTTGCAGGTCAGGTTTTTTTTCAGGGTTTTTTTTGGTCCAGGTTTTTTTTTCAATTCCTGTTCTAGTTTTTTTGAGTTTTCCCATTGGAGTTTTTTTGTCATCAAATTCCCTTCCCATGACAACTCTGAATGGCGAGCTACCTACATGCTTCAGTCTGGTAGGACAAACTTATTGAACTATTATTGCCTGCCTGGACACAAGCTGATTCAAATTGGACGTTCCTGGATTAACGAACTTTGTACACTTTTTGGAGTATTGAAACCAACATGGACTGAGATCTGGTGTCATTGGGGAATTTAATATGTTTTCTGTTTTGTAAATATGTCAGACTTATAAATATTGTGTATATATTTCTATGACATTATTAGATATCTTGGTAATATATATGTTGAATTTGTAAATAATAATCTTATTCTACTTAACCCGAATTGGTTTTTCCAGTGGTTATTCACACATATTGGCTCCATAAATCAAACCTACTTCTGATAGCAAAATAAAATAGTGACACACTAATTAAAAGTAGCCGTAGTCAGATCCTTAGCCCAAAGCGTTACACCAGCAAGAGTCCAGCGAGAGTCCAGCGAGTCCAGCGAGAGTCCAGCGAGTGTCCAGCAAGAGTCCAGTGAGTGTCCAGTGAATCCAGCGAGAGTCCAACGAGAGTCCAGCGAGAGTCCAGTGAGTGTCCAGCAAGAGTCCAGCGAGAGTCCAGTGAGTGTCCAGCGAGAGTCCAACGAGAGTCGAGCGAGAGTCCAGCAAGAGTCCAGCGAGTCCAGCGAGAGTCCAACGAGAGTCGAGCGAGAGTCCAGCGAGAGTCGAGCGAGAGTCCAGCGACTGTCCAGTGAGTCCAGCGACTGTGCAACGAGAGTCCAGCGAGAGTCCAGCAAGAGTCCAGCGAGTCCAGCGAGAGTCCAACGAGAGTCCAGCAAATCCAGCGAGAGTCCATCGAGAGTCCAACAAGAGTCCAACGAGAGTCCAGCGAAAGTCCAGCGAGAGTCCAGCGAGAGTCCAGCGAAAGTCCAGCGAGTGTCCAGCGAAAGTCCAGCGAGTGTCCAACGAGAGTCCAGCGAGTGTCCAACAAGAGTCCAGCGAGAGTCCAACGAGAGTCCAGTGAGTGTCTGTTATGGGAATTGTAATATCTTAGTATTCCCATGGCTAGTATCTTGCTGTTAGCACGGCAACTTCAGATTACATGTCATTCTGTGCTTCTAAGGTTATTCTGTGCATATCATAGCAGATTACCATCCACCATATCAGGCGCCTCCGCCTAAACATTGTATGTCCGGCTGGATATAAAAGACCCATGTATGCCTTACCTAGTTAAGCAATAACCATCAGTCTGTCAAGTGTCTGGCATGTCATTGCTTCTTCCTTGCAAGGAATAAAACCTGACCAAACCATTGCAAATCATATACAGTCTCTGTCGTCTGCTCATTTAATCTCTAACTAAAATTCTCTTAACAGTGTCCAGTGAGTGTCCGGCGAGAGTCCAGCGAGAGTCCAGTGAGTCCAGCGAGAGTCCAGCGAGAGTCCAACGAGAGTCCAGCGAGTGTCCAGCGAGAGTCCAGTGAGTGTCCAGTGAGAATCCAGCGAGAGTCCAGCGAGAGTCCAGTGAGTCCAGCGAGAGTCCAGCGAGAGTCCAACGAGAGTCCAGCGAGTGTCCAACGAGAGTCCAGTGAGAGTCCAGTGAGAGTCCAGTGAGTCCAGCGAGAGTCCAGCGAGAGTCCAGTGAGAGTCCAGTGAGTGTCCAGTGAGAATCCAGCGAGAGTCCAGTGAGTCCAGCGAGAGTCCAGCGAGAGTCCAACGAGAGTCCAGCGAGTGTCCAACGAGAGTCCAGTGAGAGTCCAGTGAGTCCAGCGAGAGTCCAGTGATGTCCAGTGAGAGTCCAGCGAGTGTCCAACGAGAGTCCAGTGAGAGTCCAGCGAGTGTCCAATGAGTCCAGCGAGAGTCCAACGAGAGTCCAGTGAGTGTCCAGTGAGAGTCCAGTGAGTCCAGTGAGAGTCCAGCGAGTGTCCAACGAGAGTCCAGCGAGTGTCCAGTGAGTGTCCAGCGAGTGTCCAGTGAGTGTCCAGCGAGTGTCCAGTGAGTCCAGTGAGAGTCCAACGAGAGTCCAGCGAGTCCAGCGAGAGTCCAACGAGAGTCCAGTGAGTGTCCAGTGAGTCCAACGAGAGTCCAGCGAGTGTCCAATGAGTCCAGCGAGAGTCCAGTGAGTCCAGCGAGAGTCCAGCGAGAGTCCAATGAGTCCAGCGAGAGTCCAGTGAGTCCAGCGAGAGTCCAGTGAGTCCAGCGAGAGTCCAGCGAGAGTCCAATGAGTCCAGCGAGAGTCCAGTGAGTCCAGCGAGAGTCCAGCGAGTGTCCAATGAGTCCAGCGAGAGTCCAGTGAGTCCAGCGAGAGTCCAGTGAGTCCAGCGAGAGTCCAGTGAGTCCAGCCACTGTGCAGCGAGAGTCTAGCGAGAGTGCAGCGAGAATCCAGTGAGTCCAGCGAGTGTCCAGCGAAAGTCCAGCGAGAGTCCAGCGACTGTGCAGCGAGAGTCCAGCGAAAGTCCAGCGAGAGTGCAGCGAGAGTCCAGTGAGTCCAGCGAGTGTCCAGCGAAAGTCCAGCGAGAGTCCAGCGACTGTGCAGCGAGAGTCCAGCGAAAGTCCAGCGAGTGTCCAGCGAGAGTCCAGCGACATTTTCATTGTTACTGTCATAAATTGTGGTCTGGTCTGTTTCTTTCAGGAGTCTCCATCTCTCCTCTTCACCTTCATGTCTCCTTCACTACTTCCTTAAACCTCCTCTCTGCTCTTCCTCTGAACATGTCTGACTTTATCTCCTGAACCTCTGACCTGAGCTGTCCCTCTGATGGTCTCACTCTGACCCTGTTCAGCTCTGCTCTTACCACTGTCCTTTTATTCTTGCTGCTCGTCATTAAACACACTTTCCTCTCTCGCGGTTGTTATAAGAAGTAGACCTCTCCCTAGTTCATGTCTGCAGTCCTTTGGTGGGGCTTTAAACACTTCTCCACTGCTGACTCTGGTTCATTTACATCAACACAACTCTCAAACATCTCTGTTCAGAACATACTGCCTCCGTCTGAACAGTCTCACTCAGTTTTGTCCCGCCCCAGACACAAAGTCCTTACGGCGTCTAAAATAACTGAGACATAATTGCTTGCCTTGAAAAGTTATGTTGAAAGTGTTAGAAAAGCAGACTCGTTTACCGAGCAGCGAGGCCAGTTTGGGGATCAGCCCGGCCTGGACCATGTGAGTCCTGAGCTCAGAGTCGAAGGAAAGGTTCAGCAGCAAACGCAGAGTCAAGTCCATCAGGTCCTGGTTCTGACCCGGGACCAACCGGACCAGACGGGACAGGCTCCGGACTGCGTTGAGCTCCACCTGAAGAAAAACACAGAGGGTTAGAACATGAAGGCTAGAAAAGACCTGTTTTAGTCCTGTTGGTTCCTGCCATTTACCATCATCTGATTCAGAGTTACGTCAGTGTCTGAGCTCAGACCTGAACTAAACCTGGTCCCAGTTAGACCTGTTATGGGTCTACTTTGAGTAAAAAACCAAACCAGACACACAGAGACTAACAGAGACCAGGGCTAGACCAGGGCTAGACCAGGGTTAGACCAGGGCTAGACCAGGGCTAGACCAGGGTTAGACCAGGGTTAGACCAGGGCTAGACCAGGGCTAGACCAGGGCTAGACCAGAGATAGACCAGGGCTAGACCAGGGCTAGACCAGGGCTAGACCAGGGCTAGACCAGGGTTAGACCAGGGTTAGACCAGGGCTAGACCAGGGCTAGACCAGGGCTAGACCAGAGATAGACCAGGGCTAGACCAGGGCTAGACCAGGGCTAGACCAGGGTTAGACCAGGGCTAGACCAGGGCTAGACCAGGGCTAGACCAGGGCTAGACCAGAGTTAGACCAGAGTTAGACCAGAGTTAGACCATGGTTAGACCAGAGTTATACCAGAGTTATACCAGAGTTAGACCAGGGCTAGACCATGGTTAGACCATGGTTAGACCAGGGCTAGACCAGAGTTAGACCAGGGTTAGACCAGGGCTAGACCAGAGTTAGACCAGGGTTAGACCAGGGCTTGACCAGGGTTAGACCAGGGCTAGACCATGGTTAGACCAGGGCTAGACCATGGTTAGACCAGGGCTAGACCAGAGTTAGACCAGGGTTAGACCAGGGCTAGACCAGAGTTAGACCAGGGTTAGACCAGGGCTTGACCAGGGTTAGACCAGGGCTAGACCATGGTTAGACCAGAGTTAGACCAGAGTTAGACCAGGGCTAGACCATGGTTAGACCAGGGCTAGACCAGAGTTAGACCAGGGCTAGACCATGGTTAGACCAGGGCTAGACCAGAGTTAGACCAGGGTTAGACCAGGGCTAGACCAGAGTTAGACCAGGGTTAGACCAGGGCTTGACCAGAGTTAGACCAGAGTTAGACCAGAGTTAGACCAGGGCTTGACCAGAGTTAGACCAGAGTTAGACCAGAGTTAGACCAGAGTTAGACCAGAGTTAGACCAGAGTTAGACCAGAGTTAGACCAGAGTTAGACCAGGGCTTGACCAGAGTTAGACCAGAGTTAGACCAGAGTTAGACCAGGGCTAGACCAGGGTTAGACCAGGGCTAGACCAGAGGTAGACCAGGGTTAGACCAGGGTTAGACCAGAGTTATACGAGGGTTAGACCAAGTTTAGACCCGGTTTAGACCCGGTTTAGACCAGGTTTAGGCCCACCATGTCGTTCTTGTTCTCGAGGAAGATTGAGAGTTTCTTGAGGAAGTTGACGGTGACCAGCAGCAGCTGAGGCTCGTCTCTGTCCAACAGCTTCACCAACATGTGCACGATGTTCTTATTCCTCATCTTCAGCTCCGTCTGGAGGTCCTCGGCCAGGTTCAGCAGCAGAGACACTGCCACTGGCAACACAAGGAGGAGAAGACCAGGGTATAAATCCCATGGAGGCAGTCCAGGTCCAGCCTGAGACCGGCTCCAGTCTCATGTCTCACCTTTGAGGAGCTGCTCCTGTTTCTGCAGCAGACTCTGGTATTTCCTCACAGACTTCTCGTGGTCTTTCTTCAGAGTCTGGTTCTCGGGGGATTCTTCCTGTGGAACTCTGTCAAGGAGCTTAAACACATCTTATTCCTCAAACTACAGGTAACTTCAGGATGAGTCCACCTCCAGTAACACACACACGAGGCATTACTAACACAGCACTATAAAACTTCATATTCTCTATCACAGATTCTGCCATGAGCACCACTCTATGCAGATTAATATCAAGTAATTAATCTGTAAAACAGTTGGTATGAAATATTTTAAATGACTGATATTACTCAAATATCGTAAAAGTTGATGATGAAGTTGGTGTCAGGGCTCGACTCACCCGAGTTTCCGAGATGCTATTCCGAAATAGCCATAAGAAATGCCCAATGCCCATATATGGACATAAGAGTGGAGCTCAATGAAGGCAGTTCAGGGCACAGCTCAACCAAACCAGGAAATCAATAAAAAATATATCAAAATAAATAACTAAGTTTAATAACAATATTTAGTTGTAATGTAAGTCTAATATTATAAATCAGTGTTGTTGTTTCAGAGCTAAGTTGTGCTTTTCCACGTTTTCAGGATTTGTTCTTTTCTCTTCGGATAACGTTGGTGAATGCTAAGAAGCTTCATGAATGAGGCCCAGTGTTGTGACCTTCTGTTCACACAGATCCTCCTCTGACTGATCAATATTTCCCTAAAACAACAGCAACAACACTGAGTCTCATAGTAAAAGTGCAAACGTCAGACTAAACCCTTGAGGAAAACCAGGTCAGATCATTTATAACATTAGTTTTAGAGAATCTCTTCTGTGTCCAACCATAATGACAGCTCTGAGGTCAGTTTTACTTTTCTGATCCAACACAAACGGAGCCTCTGTTGGATCACATTAGGCTCAGCTCAGGCCTGTTCTCAGAGGAGTGAGGGTGTCAGTGAGGGGCTGGAGGCTCACTGCAACACTGTTCACTAAAATGTATTCATTAGCCTTAGACTAACGAGTCAGGGTCACCATTGTCTGTCTCTTTCATGAACCCATTTAATGCCTTTGTCTAGGCTGGAGTTTCTGGATGTACCTCTGAAACAGATCAGGGATTGAATGCTGTAAAATACTGGATTACTGTGTGTGCTTCATGTTTCTGTTCTCAGTGTGATAAAGGATATGGGCCTGTTGTTTCTTCTGTAACTCGTCTCTCCACAAGTCGAACCTCCTCAGCTCCTGCTCCACAATGCTCATGCACAGAGCCCCTATTTTATACTGAGACACCAGGCTGAGGAACTGGGAGAAACTGGAGGAGACAGAGATTATTACAAACGCACGATTAATTCAGCATCATTTAAACGTTGTTAGTTTGTGCAGCAGATGAACCTGGAGTTGAAATAATAAAGCCTCAGACGGAGCTGCACAGGACGTTTCTTTGGGACAGATCGGCTTCAGTTCGGTCTCTTCAGACTCAGATTTATGTAAAAATCAGTTTCATGTTTTCATTCCAGCTCTGACTCGCTCTGACCCTGAACCAGTTCTGCTCAGACCTGTCGCAGTCCGCTCTGTCAGACTGAGAGACATGTGATCAGCCCAGACCTGGTCTTGACCCGGTCTAGAGCTGGTCCAGGCCCAGAGCTGGTCTTCAGCCTCAATCAGCTCTGACAGTGTAGAGGTTCGCTCAGAGCTCAGTCTAAAGTCCAACCTGAGCTTTAGTTCGGTTCGGTTTTAATCTAAGTTCTAGTCTAGTTTTAGTCCAGTTCTAGTCCAGTTCTTGTCCAGTTCTTGTCCAGTTTTAGTCCAGTTTTAGTCTAGTTTTAGTCCAGTTTTATTCCAGTTCTAGTCCAGTTCTAGTCCAGTTCTTGTCCAGTTTTAGTCCAGTTTTAGTCTAGTTTTAGTCTAGTTTTAGTCCAGTTTTATTCCAGTTCTAGTCCAGTTCTAGTCCAGTTCTTGTCCAGTTCTTGTCCAGTTTTAGTCCAGTTTTAGTCCAATTCTAGTCCAATTCTAGTCCAGTTCTAGTCCAGTTCTAGTCCAGTTCTTGTCCAGTTTTAGTCCAGTTTTAGTCCAGTTTTAGTCCAGTTTTAGTCCAGTTTTAGTCCAGTTTTAGTCCAGTTTTAGTCCAGTTTTAGTCCAGTTCTAGTCCAGTTCTAGTCCAGTTCTAGTCCAGTTTAAGTCTTGTTTTAGTCTTGTTTTAGTCTTGTTTTAGTCCAGTTTTAGTCCAGTTTAAGTCCAGTTTAAGTCCTGTTTTAGTCTTGTTTTAGTCCAGTTCTAGTCCAGTTCTAGTCCAGTTCTAGTCCAGTTCTTATCCAGTTCTTGTCCAGTTTTAGTCCAGTTTTAGTCCAGTTTTAGTCCAGTTTTAGTCCAGTTTAAGTCTTGTTTAAGTCTTGTTTTAGTCTTGTTTTAGTCCAGTTCTAGTCCAGTTCTTGTCCAGTTCTTGTCCAGTTTTAGTCCAGTTTTAGTCCAGTTTTAGTCCAGTTTTAGTCCAGTTTTAGTCCAGTTTTAGTCCAGTTTTAGTCCAGTTTTAGTCCAGTTTTAGTCCAGTTCTAGTCCAGTTTAAGTCTTGTTTTAGTCTTGTTTTAGTCTTGTTTTAGTCCAGTTTTAGTCCAGTTTAAGTCCAGTTTAAGTCCTGTTTAAGTCCTGTTTTAGTCTTGTTTTAGTCCAGTTCTAGTCCAGTTCTAGTCCAGTTCTAGTCCAGTTCTTATCCAGTTCTTGTCCAGTTCTTGTCCAGTTCTTGTCCAGTTTTAGTCCAGTTTTAGTCCAGTTTTAGTCCAGTTTTAGTCCAGTTTAAGTCTTGTTTAAGTCTTGTTTTAGTCTTGTTTTAGTCCAGTTCTAGTCCAGTTCTAGTCCAGGTTTAGTCCAGTTTTAGTCTTGTTTTAGTCCAGTTCTTGTCCAGTTCTAGTCCAGTTCTTGTCCAGTTTTAGTCCAGTTTTAGTCCAGTTTTAGTCCAGTTTTAGTCCAGTTCTAGTCCAGTTCTAGTCCAGTTTAAGTCTTGTTTAAGTCTTGTTTTAGTCTTGTTTTAGTCCAGTTCTTGTCCAGTTCTAGTCCAGTTCTAGTCCAGTTTTTGTCTTGTTTTAGTCCAGTTCTTGTCCAGTTTTAGTCCAGTTCTAGTCCAGTTTTAGTCTTGTTCTAGTCCTGTTCTAGTCCAGTTCTAGTCCAGTTCTAGTCTTGTTTTAGTCCAGTTTTAGATCAGTTCTAGTCCAGTTCTAGTACAGCTCTACTCCAGTTCTACTCCAGTTTAAGTCTTGTTTCAGTCCAGTTCTTGTCCAGTTTTAGTTCAGTTCTAGTCCAGATCTAGTCCAGTTCTAGTCCAGATCTAGTACAGCTCTACTCCAGTTTCAGTCCAGTTTTAGTCCAGTTCTAGTCCAGTTTTAGTCCAGTTCTTGTCCAGTTTTAGTCCAGTTCTAGTCCAGTTCTAGTTCAGGTTTAGTCTTGTTTTAGTCTTGTTCTAGTCCAGTTCTAGTCTTGTTTTAGTCTTGTTCTAGTCCAGTTCTAGTCTAGTTTTAGTCTAGTTTCAGTCTAGTTTTAGTCCAGTTCTTGTCCAGTTTTAGTCCAGTTTTAGTCCAGTTCTAGTTCAGGTTTAGTCTTGTTTTAGTCTTGTTCTAGTCCAGTTCTAGTCCAGTTCTAGTCTTGTTTTATTCTTGTTCTAGTCCAGTTCTAGTCCAGTTCTAGTCTAGTTTTAGTCCAGTTCTTGTCCAGTTTTAGTCCAGTTTTAGTCCAGTTCTAGTCTTGTTTTAGTCTTGTTCTAGTCCAGTTCTAGTCTAGTTTTAGTCTAGTTTCAGTCTAGTTTTAGTCCAGTTCTTGTCCAGTTTTAGTCCAGTTTTAGTCCAGTTCTAGTTCAGGTTTAGTCTTGTTTTAGTCTTGTTCTAGTCCAGTTCTAGTCCAGTTCTAGTCTTGTTTTAGTCTTGTTCTAGTCTTGTTTTAGTCCAGTTTTAGTCCAGTTTTAGTCCAGTTTTAGTCCAGTTCTAGTTCAGGTTTAGTCTTGTTTTAGTCTTGTTTTAGTCCAGTTCTAGTCCAGGTTTAGTCTTGTTTTAGTCTTGTTTTAGTCCAGTTCTAGTCCAGTTCTAGTCCAGGTTTAGTCCAGTTTTAGTCTTGTTTTAGTCCAGTTCTTGTCCAGTTCTTGTCCAGTTCTTGTCCAGTTTTAGTCCAGTTCTTGTCCAGTTTTAGTCCAGTTTTAGTCCAGTTTTAGTCCAGTTTTAGTCCAGTTTTAGTCCAGTTTTAGTCCAGTTTTAGTCCAGTTCTTGTCCAGTTTTAGTCCAGTTTTAGTCCAGTTCTTGTCCAGTTCTTGTCCAGTTCTTGTCCAGTTCTTGTCCAGTTCTTGTCCAGTTCTTGTCCAGTTCTTGTCCAGTTTTAGTCCAGTTTTAGTCCAGTTTTAGTCCAGTTTTAGTCCAGTTTTAGTCCAGTTCTAGTCCAGTTCTAGTCCAGTTCTAGTCCAGTTTAAGTCTTGTTTTAGTCTTGTTTTAGTCCAGTTCTTGTCCAGTTTTAGTCCAGTTTTAGTCCAGTTCTAGTCCAATTTTAGTCTTGTTCTAGTCCAGTTCTAGTCCAGTTCTAGTCCAGTTCTAGTCCAGTTCTAGTCCAGTTCTAGTCTTGTTTTAGTCCAGTTTTAGATCAGTTCTAGTCCAGTTCTAGTACAGCTCTACTCCAGTTCTACTCCAGTTTAAGTCTTGTTTCAGTCCAGTTCTTGTCCAGTTTTAGTTCAGTTCTAGTCCAGATCTAGTCCAGTTCTAGTCCAGATCTAGTACAGCTCTACTCCAGTTTCAGTCCAGTTTTAGTCCAGTTCTAGTCCAGTTTTAGTCCAGTTCTTGTCCAGTTTTAGTCCAGTTCTAGTCCAGTTCTAGTTCAGGTTTAGTCTTGTTTTAGTCTTGTTCTAGTCCAGTTCTAGTCTTGTTTTAGTCTTGTTCTAGTCCAGTTCTAGTCTAGTTTTAGTCTAGTTTCAGTCTAGTTTTAGTCCAGTTCTTGTCCAGTTTTAGTCCAGTTTTAGTCCAGTTCTAGTTCAGGTTTAGTCTTGTTTTAGTCTTGTTCTAGTCCAGTTCTAGTCCAGTTCTAGTCTTGTTTTAGTCTTGTTCTAGTCCAGTTCTAGTCTTGTTTTAGTCCAGTTTTAGTCCAGTTTTAGTCCAGTTCTAGTCCAGTTCTAGTTCAGGTTTAGTCTTGTTTTAGTCTTGTTTTAGTCCAGTTCTAGTCCAGGTTTAGTCTTGTTTTAGTCTTGTTTTAGTCCAGTTTGAGTCCAGTTCTAGTCCAGTTCTAGTCCAGTTTAAGTCTTGTTTTAGTCTTGTTCTAGTCCAGTTCTAGTCCAGGTTTAGTGGGATGTGTACCTGGAGAAGCAGTGGAAGACAGAGAGGATGGTAGTGGCCAGTTGTCCGCTGTGTCTCCAATCCTCTCGCAGGACTCGGGCCAGAGCTCCCAGCACTGCCTCTGGGACAAGACACAGGACACAAGACACAGGACGCATGACGCAGGGCGCAGGACGCAGGGCACAGGACACAGGACGCAGGACACAGGACGCAGGGCGCATGACGCAGGACGCAAGACACATGATGCAGGACGCATTACACAGGACGCAGGACACATGACACACAAAACAGAACATATGACACATGACACATTACGCAGGGGGCAGGACACATGATGCAGGACGCATCACACAGGACGCAGGACAAATGATGCACGAAACAGAACACATGACGCATGTCGCATGACGCATTACGCAGGGGGCAGGACACATGACGCATCACACAGGACGCAGGACACATGATGCATCACGCAGGACACAGGTGCAGGACACATGACGTATTACGCAGGGGGCAGGACACATGACGCATCACACAGGACGCAGGACACATGATGCATCACGCAGGGCGCAGGACACATGACGCATCACACAGGGCGCAGGGGGCAGGACACAGGACACATGATGCAGAACGTAAGATGTAGGGCGCAGGACGCATTACACAGGGCACAGGACACATGATGCATCACACAGGGTGCAGGACGTATGACGGATGATGCAGGGTGAAGGACGGATGATACAGGATGCATGACGCATGACGCAGAACACATTACGCAGGACGCTGGAAACGGAAACACAAAACAGGCCCCAGTTCCTCTGAACACTTATAAAACCTCAAAAAAAGCATCTTTGCAGGAGCTGCTCCTTGGAAGAACAAGTGCCTCTGAAGCTAAACTATGAAGACATTTGAAAATTAATTTAAGGAATTAGAGATTAGTGAAGCTCTCAAAACTCAACCCTTACACACTGGAACATTCTATTGAAGCACTTGTTGAATTGTTTTAGGTCAAACAAATGGCACTAGTTAAATTAAATGTTTGATGTGAGTGTGATGTCCCAGAGAACCTCAGGGAGACGGACAGAGGCTGGTCTGAAGGTCAGTCAGAGGCAGGACAGGGGCCTTAGAGAAGTCTCATCAGAATCCACTGGAGCTGACAGGTTGACTAAAGTGTGACCAGAGGAACAGTGGGAGTTATTGCTGAGTACAGTTACAGTCTACACTCTCAGCTCCAGGAAAGGCTCGTGGCATGAATGATGATTGGGTGCTTATTTGTTTCTCGTCAGATTAACCCCATCCTGGCCTCTCTGTTTTTAAAATTGTTGAATGCACTGTACATTTTAATATATCCTCAGGGGTCAGGGGTTAGCTCCAGCTTGTGGTTTCTAAGAACAGAAGAAACTGAACCTTCTCTGTGGTCTGTTCCTATTTATTTATTTGTGTTTTTATTGATTGTTGTAATGCAGGCTTCAGCTCTTATTTAGTTTGACTGTTTTTATTATTTTAATGAAAGTGGGCCTAATATTATTTGTTGCTTTTGTGTTTAAATTCAGTGCAGCACTTTGTAAACTCTTTGTTGGTGAACTGTGCATTATAAATAAAAGGGACTCTTTTATTATTAACCCCCATTAGAGGACGTCCCAGGACTGCCTCTGGAACAGTTCTGTGAGTCCGTGGGTCCTGTGGGTCCTGGCTCCGTTCTCACGACTCCTCGCTCTGATCAGCCCTGAGACACTAACGCAGCGGGACAGGGACAAATGGAGCCGCTACGATGTTTGACGGGAAACACTGGGGTCGTCGTGGAAACAGAAACACAAACCGAGGCCATAGTTTGGTCTGAGACGCTTCTGGGAAAAGGACGGGATGAGATCTGAGAGGGCTTGAATCACATTAACACTGTCCATTCCTCAGTGTCTTTGAAACAAAGTAAGGAGTTCAAGCTGTTCCTGTTCTGCAGCGGGACGGGGCTGTGGGACGAGGCTGTGGGACGAGGCTGTGGAGCGGTGATGGTGACGGGACTGTGGGACAGGGCTCTAGGACAGGGTTGTGGTACGGGACTGTGGGACGAGGCTGTGGGACGAGGCTGTGGAGCGGTGATGGTGATGGGGCTGTGGGACAGGGCACTAGGACAGGGTTGTGGGACTGGGCTGTGGGACAGGACACTGGGACAGGGTTGTGGGACGGGACTGTGGGACGGGGCACTAGGACAGGGTTGTGGGACGGGACTGTGGGACGAGGCTGTGGGACGGAGATGTGGGACGAGGCTGTGGGACAGGGCACTAGGACAGGGTTGTGGGACGGGGCTGTGGGACGAGGCTGTGGGACGGAGATGTGGGACGGGGCTGTGGGACAGGGCACTAGGACAGGGTTGTGGTACGGGACTGTGGGACAGGGCACTAGGACAGGGTTGTGGTACGGGACTGTGGGACGAGGCTGTGGGACGGGACTGTGGGACGAGGCTGTGGGACGGAGATGTGGGACGGGGCTGTGGGACAGGGCACTAGGACAGGGTTGTGGTACGGGACTGTGGGACGAGGCTGTGGGACGGGACTGTGGGGCAGGCTGTGGGACGGAGATGTGGGGCGGGGCTGTGGGACAGGGCACTAGGACAGGGTTGTGGTACGGGACTGTGGGACGGGGCACTAGGACAGGGTTGTGGGGCGGACTGTGGGGCAGGCTGTGGGACGGAGATGTGGGGAGGCTGTGGGACAGGGCACTAGGACAGGGTTGTGGGACGGGGCTGTGGGGCGAGGCTGTGGGGCGGAGATGTGGGGCGGGGCTGTGGGACAGGGCACTAGGACAGGGTTGTGGTACGGGACTGTGGGACAGGGCACTAGGACAGGGTTGTGGTACGGGACTGTGGGACGAGGCTGTGGGACGGGACTGTGGGACGAGGCTGTGGGACGGAGATGTGGGACGGGGCTGTGGGACAGGGCACTAGGACAGGGTTGTGGTACGGGACTGTGGGACGAGGCTGTGGGACGGGACTGTGGGACGAGGCTGTGGGACGGAGATGTGGGACGAGGCTGTGGGACAGGGCACTAGGACAGGGTTGTGGTACGGGACTGTGGGACAGGGCACTAGGACAGGGTTGTGGTACGGGGGTGTGGGACGAGGCTGTGGGACGAGATGTGAGACGGGACTGTGGGACGAGGCTGTGGGACGGAGATGTGAGACGGGGCTGTGGGACAGGGCACTAGGACAGGGTTGTGGGACGGGACTGTGGGACGAGGCTGTGGGACGGAGATGTGGGACGAGGCTGTGGGACGAGATGTGGGACGGGGCTGTGGGACAGGGCACTAGGACAGGGTTGTGGGACGGGGCTCTAGGGCGAAGCTCTAGGACTATTTTCTGAAAAGGTTTTCTCTGTGTGGCTTTTCTCAGACCAGCTTTGACATTTGTCTCAAACCAGAGTTTAGTGTGTTTTCATAAAGCATATTAGTTTTGTAAAGAGCAAAGGCCTTTGAGGAAGAAGTTTGAGATGTTGGTCTGGAGCACATAAAGTGACAGCGTTGGAACAGTTACCGTTGTGAAGGAGCTCCTCTAAATTGTCTGCATTCTGGGCCAGTTGTAAAATGAGAGAGGCTCCTCTGAGTTTGTCCTGGACGTCTTCGTAAAGCAGCTCCACGTATTCGTCGATACAGGTGACACTGGCCTCCTCCAGCTGAGAATCACACAGACACTTACAAGAAATCTGCTTCATAATGTAGCACTGTTCGAAGGACTCCTGTGAGCTCCTCCAGGACTATGTTGGTCTTGAAACCCCAGCTCAGTCCTTTATTTTAGATTAGATTCAACTAACCAGAAGTGCAATAGCAGCAAGTGCAAGATATCCAGTATTGCTTAAATAGGTTAGTATGGAAAGTAATTTGCAGATGGATATGTACATACTATACAATAATATACACGTGGCTGTTGCTATAAACAGAAATGATAAAATATGTATATACAATGACAGACATGGTGAGCTATAAACAGAAGTCAGAAGTAGATTATATTATAGTAAGTAATTTTTAGGTGGATATGTACTATGAACATTAAATATTACGGCAATTACTATAAACATAGTTTTATGGATGGATATATACAATGATAGGTGAGGCTATGCTGAGCAGTAGTGCAATAGTTATAGTCTTTTAGTCTAATTCTCTGTGTAGGACAAACAGAGTGCTCCTCCCACTCAGCCTCTTAAACACAGAACTTAAAGCTTAATAAAAAAGCGTTATATGACACATCTGGTCCACTTTGATCAGACGGGGTTTATTACATCAGACAAAAGTGTCAGAGCTGTCACCTTTGTTCTTAGACCCCACACCTAATCTCAGGCCACTGGGCTAATGCCTTTGGGTGAAAGAACTACTAAGATGGCATAATACCCCTATTGTTAATTCTTTAAATACTTATTCTCATAAATTCATCCCTCAATATCCTAATTAACAATCCTAAACCAAACTATAATAGGGACCTCCACAAGGCTATTGGAAGAAATAGGCTCTGATTTCTGGAAGACAAAACCAGGAATTAAAGCTTCCACATTAGATAGGTTCAAATCTTCAGGAGGCGTTGGTCTCAAAAATTGTGATGGTCTCTTGGTCTTGTGTCTTACGTCCACTTACTTACATGAGCCCAATTAGCACAATTAATTCAACTGTACCATACGTCTAGTGTTTTATATTCTGATATTTCAAAAGCATTGTATGGACCTACAATAACATTCCTTGTATATATTTGGTATAAAGTTAATACATTTATGAAGAATCATAATAATACTTATTTTTAATAGACAAGGCCTCTTTTCCTCAATGGGAACACAAAGGGATCTTCAGGACAGGACTGCTCCCTTTTATTTTTATTCACAGCTGCGCTCAGTAATGCATGTGTGCCATGGGGATTGTCTCTGACCTTAACGAAGTCAAATCCTCACATAAACATCTGGCCATAAAAAACTCTGGAAGACAGATATTAACAGTTAATCTGAGTTACATTGGCATAATATCTGGACAAATGTTTCTCTAACTTCTAGAAATCCAAAACACCAAATGCAATCCATCCATCCATCTTCTGCCGCTTATCCGGGGCCATGTTGTGGGGGCAGCAGTCTAAGCAGAGACGGCCAGACTTCCCTCTCCCCAGACACTTCCTCCAGCTATTCCGGGGGATACCGAGGCGTTCTCAGGCCAGCCGAGAGACATAGTCCCTCCAGCGTGTCCTAGGTCTTCCCCGAGGTCTCCTCCCGGTGGGACATACCCGGAACACCTCCCTAGGGAGGCGTCCGGGAGGCATCCGAAACAGATGCCCGAGCCACCTCAGCTGGCTTCTCTCGATGTGAAGGAGCAGCGGCTCTACTCTGAGCTCCTCCCGAGTGACCGAGCTCCTCACCTTATCTCTAAGAGAGCTCCCCTCCACTCTGCGGAGAAAGCTCATTTCGGCCGCCTGTATCCGGGATCTTGTTCTTTCGGTCATGACCCAAAGCTCATGACCATAGGTGAGAGTAGGAACGTAGATTGACTGGTAAATCGAGAGCTTTGCCTTACAGCTCAGCTCCTTCTTCACCACGACAGACCGGTACATCGACCGCATCACTGCAGAAGCTGCACTGATCCGTCTGTCGATCTCACGCTCCCTCCTTCCCTCACTCGTGAACAAGACCCCGAGATACTTGAACTCCTCCACTTGAGGCAGGAGCTCTCCACCAACCTGAAGAGGACAAGACACCCTTTTCCGACTGAGAACCATGGTCTCAGACTTGGAGGTGCTGATCCTCATCCCAGCCGCTTCACACTCGGCTGCAAACCGTCCCAGTGCAGCTGAAGGTCCTGGCTTGATGGAGCCAACAGGACAACATCATCTGCAAAAAGCAGAGACGAGATCCTGTGGTCCCCAAACCAGACTCCCTCCGGCCCCTGGCTGCGCCTAGAAATCCTGTCCATAAAGATAATGAACAGGACCGGTGACAAAGGGCAGCCCTGACGGAGTCCAACATGCACCGGGACCAGGTCTGACTTACTGCCGGCAATGAACCAAGCTCATGCTCCGGTCGTACAGGGACCGGACTGCCCTTAGCAAAGGGCCCCGGACCCCATACTCCCAGAGCACCCCCCACAGGGCACCGCGAGGGACACAGTCAAATGCCTTCTCCAGATCCACAAAGCACATGTGGACTGGTTGGGCAAACTCCCATAAACCCTCCAGCACCTGGAGAGGGTATAGAGCTGGTCCAGTGTTCCACGACCGGGACGAAAACCTGGATCTGAGGTTCAACTATTGGCCACATACTCCTCTCTGGCAGAGACTTTCCCGGGGAGGCTGAGGAGTGTGATCCCTCTGTAGTTGGAACACACCCTCCGGTCCCCCTTCTTGAATAGAGGGACCACCCCGGTCTGCCAGTCCAGAGGTACTGGTACCCCGACCGCCACGCGGGTCTAAGAACAAAGAGGCGTGTCAACTAAGACAGGACCTACAACATCCAGAGACTTGAGGTATTCAGGGCGTATCTCATCCACCCCCGGTGTCTTTCCACCGAGGAGCTTCCCAACTACCTCAGCTTCCCAACTACTCCGGCCTGGGTGATGGACGAATCCACCTCTGAGCCTTTGGCCTGTGCTTCCTCAGTGGAAGACGTGTTGGTGTTGGCAGGGCACTGCTTCCCCCTCCTGAGGCGTCGGACGGTTTGCCAGAATTTTTTTGAGGCCGACCGATAGTCTTTTTCCATGGCCTCTCCGAACCCCTCCCAGACCCGACTTTTAGCCTCTACAACCACCCGTGCTGCAGTCCGCTCGGCCTGCCGGTACCTATCAGCTGTCTCAGGAGTCCCACAAGCCAACCAGGCTCGGTAGGTCTCCTTCTTCAGCTTGACGGCTCCCTTACTTCTGGTGTCCACCACCGGGTTTCGGAGTTGCCGCCATGACAGGCACCGGAGACTTTACGGCCAAAGCTTTGAGTGGCCGCTTCAACAATGGAGGTGGAGAACATGGTCCATTCAGACTCAATGTCTACAACCTCCCTCGGGATCTGGTCGAAGCTCTGCTGGAGGTGGGAGTTAAAGATCTTTCTGACAGGGGGCTCTGCCAAACGTTCCCAATAGACCCTCACAGTACGTTTGGGTCTGCCGAGTCTGTCCAGCTTTCTCCCCCGCCATTGGATCCAGCTCCGCCCCTCTCTTCACCCGAGTGTCCAAGACATACGGAGGTCAGATGAAACAACTACAAAGTCAATCATCGACCTCTGGCCTAGGGTGTCCTGGTGCCACGTGCACTGATGGACACCCTTATGTTTGAACATGGTGTTCGTTATGGACAAACTGTGACTAGCACAGAAGTCCAATAACAGAACACCACTCGGGTTCAGATCAGGGGGGCCGTTCCTCCCAGTCGCGCCCCTCCAGGTGTCACTGTCACTGCCCACGTGAGCGTTGAAGTCCCCCAGTAGAACGACAGAGTCCCCAGTTGGAGCACTTTCAAGCACCCCTCCCACAGACTCCAAGAAGGTACTCTGCACAGCCATTTGGCCCGTAAACACAAACAACAGTGAGAGACCTATCCCCGACCCGAAGGTGCAGGGAAGCGACCCTCTCGTTCACCGGGGTGAACTCCGAACCCTTGGCGGCTGAGCCTCGGCTGAGTGGAGAGTCCAGCAAAAAACACCAAATGATTCAGTAGAAATGTTTTCATAGAGTTTATTTATAACCCAGGAGACTACAGTGGAAACTACAAGATAATATTGTGATATTTGTTCAGACAAAACCATAAGTACTTATCACGACATAAGTACTGTACTGTGTGTGTTTAAATTAAATAAAGCCCCACAGTCTCTCACCTTGCCTCCAGCGTACAGTGGGGGGTCTGCAGGGGTCGGGCTCTGGTCCTGGTTCTCTGTCGATTAAACACAGATCAGACACAGCTCTGTCCTGGTCTCAGGGGGTCTGGGTCTGGTCCTGGGTCTGGTCCTGGGTCTGGTCCTAGTCCTGGTACCGGTGTGGGTCCTGCGGTTCTTCAAGTAGAACAGCAGATGCTCAACTTCTTTCAGTTTGTTTGGATGGATTAGACGACACTCCTCCAGGATTTTTATGGCAAGAGACGCTGTGTCAGTTTCAGAGTTCAGGCTCTTCACACGGATTCTAAAGAGAGACCGGGATAGACTGGGTTTAGACCGGGTTGAGACTGCGGTTTAGACCTGTTTTGACCTGGTTCTGGACTCACATCTTCTGGCAGCTCCTCTCTCCAGACATGGCGTCCCCTAAGTCTCCGAGGACAGTGGCCTCCAGCTCGTACTGCAGCACCAGAGCGTTCTGAGAGGGATGGACGTCCAGAGAACAGCACTTCACTCTCCTGCAACAAACACTGCCCTTTATAAAAACATTTACAACACCAGCACATCTACACATCTGACCTTCTGCTCAGAGGGAGGGGCCAGAGAGAAGGTCTACCCACAGCCGTACGTAGGTCACATGGGTCCTTACCTCAGGGTATTATTACTAAGATTATTGTCTGGACTAAGTTTTCAAGGTGAAGACATTTCATCTCTTATTCCAAGAGACTTTATCAATTCTGAGATCAACTGAGTTTAGCTCTCTTACCAGTTGAACTCATAATTGATAAAGTCTCTTGGAATTAGAGACGAAACGTCTTCACCTTGAAAACTTAGTCCAGAGATGCTGTTACTCAAACCTTTTCTATTATTATTAAAATCTGATTATTGTCATTGTCAGTGAGTCTGGACGAGCTCACGATGGGAATATAAATAATATATTTGTTATTTCTGTCTTCATGTCAGTAGGGATGTAACGATTAACCGTGAGCCGGTTGAAAATTTATTTACATATGTGACGTTTCCAGGTTGAGATGTTAATTCAATTGCGATTCATGTTTTGAACAACATGGGCCACTCTTTTTACTGCAAACTCTCTTTTAACAAGTAGTTACAAACAGTTTCTAGCGACAAGAGTTCAAATCAGAGGCGTGGCAGCATAAATAAATCCACTTTAGTAAAAGGCATTAGCTCGCTCACCATTTGTGTCTCCTGCTGCACCGACCGGTCCCGGGACGAGTCCAAGTGGGACTTAACGAAAGTGCTACAGAAACAAGTCTGTGTCTGAGCCTGAGCTTTACTTTCTTCAAAACAAACAAAAAGTTATGTAAATGTCCTGTCAACAGTGGTGAAACAGGTTTAAGTTGGATTTGAACAGGTTTTAGATGGATTTGAACAGGGTTTAAACGGATTTGAACAGGGTTTAGGTGGATTTGAACAGGTTAAAGATGGATTGAACGGGTTTTACTTGAATTTTAACAGGGTTTAGATGGATTTGAACAGGTTTTAGATGGATTTGAACAGGGTTTAAATGGATTTGAACAGGTCTTAGATGGATTTGAACAGGGTTTAAACGGATTTGAACAGGTCTTAGATGTATTTGAACAGGGTTTAAACGGATTTGAACAGGGTTTAGGTGGATTTGAACAGGTTAAAGATGGATTTGAACAGGTTAAAGATGGATTTGAGCAGGTTTTAGTTAGATTTAAACAGTGCTGTTAGTCAGACACCAAATTGAAGCAATCCTTTGTGGGGGCTTAATTGAAATATTCAGGTCTTAATGCATAAAACTGTTCATTTATATTCTTGTTCTTTTAAATAGCTACTTCCCCGTTTCCCAAAACCTAACTACTTCCTAATATTTTTAACTTAAACTTATGGAGAAAACATCTTAATTTTTCATTTTAGCGAAAAGAATTGTCATGGAATTAATATTAATTATATAAATGCATCTAAAGTGGTTGTCAGTGATTATTTTTGTCTTAATTTATCTACAACCGCAAACAGCTGCTTTCTGCTAACGTTCATCTGAAGCTAACTAACGCTAATGTACCGCTAAATTAATGCTAAACTATTATTTATTGTTTAAATTCTCCCTGATACAGCAGTTTTCCACCTGTGCAGGAACGGCGTGTCTCTTGTGGTTTGAATGCTGTCCATTTCAAAGCAGTCTCCGGTGTTTTAACCTCAGAACTTCTCCAGGAGCAGCCGGTGTTGTCGGTGTTTAAGTGTGCGTTGCGAAGGACTCGTTACTACGGAGCAACGTAAGTGCGTGATGACGTAACCGTCCTACTGGAGGCGCCGCTGGAGAAACAGAAATCTCATCAATGTTTTCAGGCCTTTTTTTTAAAAAAAACTAAAATAATATATAAAAATATTTTAACGTGAAATGTAACAAACGTTTTTAGATCAAGATTAATGGTGTAGACCTGGTTTAGACTTGGTTAAGACCTGGTTTTGACCTGGTGTGGACCTAGAGTAGACCTGGTTTAGACCTGGCTTTGGCCTTGTGTAGACCTGGTTTAGACTTGGTTAAGACCTGGTTTTGACCTGGTGTGGACCTAGAATAGACCTGGTTTAGACCTGGACTAGACCTGGACTAGACCTGGTTTAGACACGGTTTAGACCCGGTTTAGACCCGGTTTAGACCTGGTTTAGACCCGGTTTAGACCTGGTTTAGACCTGGAGTAGACCTGGTTTAGACCTGGTTTAGACCCGGTTTAGACCTGGTTTAGACCTGGAGTAGACCTGGTTTAGACCTGGTTTAGACCTGGTTTAGACCTGGAGTAGACCTGGTTTAGACCTGGTTTAGACCTGGTTTAGACCTGGAGTAGACCTGGTTTAGACCTGGTTTAGACATGGTTTAGACCTGGTTTAGACCCGGTTTAGACCTGGTTTAGACCTGGTTTAGACCTGGAGTAGATCTGGTTTAGACCCGGTTTAGACCCGGTTTAGACCTGGTTTAGACCTGGTTTAGACCTGGTGAGTACTTTAATCTGCAGTAGGGCCTATAGACACATGTCATTATTAATATAGAGTTCATACCTGTTTTAAATCATTATAACACTCTTTAGGAAAGCTTCACAGGAGGTGTCGGCAGCAGCAGGAGAGAGTGAGTCTGTTTAAACCCTCCATTCTCTCTTCTTCGTGACTTCCTGTATTTGGTCTAAAGTCTAAACTGTCTCTAAACTGTCTTTCACAAATGAACTGGACTTGGTTCAGTCCGGTTTGTTTGGCTGATGCTTGAAAACGGAACACTTCCAGGCCTTCAGCTTGGTCTGAAGAGGTTGGCACTGCCACAACCTCGAGCCCTCTTCGATAGAGGGGCTCCCAGGGGCCTGAGTGTCTCCCAGGGGCCTGCGTGACTAACCGGAGGCCTGAGTGTCTCCCAGGGGCCTGAGTGTCTCCCAGGAGCCTGAGTAACTCCCAGGGGCCTGAGTGTCTCCCAATGGCCTGCGTGACTCCCAGGGGCCTGAGTGTCTCCCAGAGGCCTGAGTGTCTCTCAGGGGCCTGAGTGTCTCCCAGGGGCCTGAGTGTCTCCCAGAAGCCTGAGTGACTCCCAGGGGCCTGCGAGTCTCCCAGGGGCCTGAGTGACTCCCAGAAGCCTGAGTGACTCCCAGGGGCCTGAGTGTTTCTCAGGGGCCTGAGTGTCTCCCAGAGGCCTGAGTGTCTCCCAGGGGCCTGAGTGTCTCCCAGGGGCCTGAGTGTCTCCCAGGGCCCTGAGTGACTCCCAGGGGCCTGAGTGTCTCCCAGGGGCCTGAGTGACTCCCAGAAGCCTGAGTGACTCCCAGGGGCCTGAGTGTCTCCCAGAAGCCTGAGTGACTCCCAGGGGCCTGAGTGACTCCCAGAAGCCTGAGTGACTCCCAGAGGCCTGAGTGACTCCCAGGGGCCTGAGTGTCTCCCAGAAGCCTGAGTGACTCCCAGGGGCCTGAGTGACTCCCAGGGGCCTGAGTGTCCCCCAGGGGCCTGAGTGTCTCCCAGGAGCCTGAGTGTCTCCCAGAAGCCTGAGTGACTCCCAGGGGCCTGAGTGAATCCCAGGGGCCTGAGTGAATCCCAGGGGCCTGAGTGTCCCCCAGGGGCCTGAGTGTCTCCCAGGAGCCTGAGTGTCCCCCAGGGGCCTGAGTGTCTCCCAGGGGCCTGAGTGTCTCCCAGGAGCCTGAGTATCTCCCAGGGGCCTGAGTGACTCCCAGGGGCCTGAGTGTCTCCCAGGGGCCTGAGTGTCTCCCAGGGCCCTGAGTGAATCCCAGGGGCCTGAGTGAATCCCAGGGGCCTGAGTGTCTCACAGAGGCCTGAGTGACTCCCAGGAGCCTGAGTGTCCCCCAGGGGACTGAGTGTCTCACAGAGGCCTGAGTGTCTCCCAGGGCCCTGAGTGTCTCCCAGGGGCCTGAATGAATCCCAGGAGCCTGAGTGTCTCACAGGGGCCTGAGTGTCTCCCAGAGGCCTGAGTGTCTCCCAGGAGCCTGAGTGTCTCCCAGAGGCCTGAGTGTCCCCCAGGGGCCTGAGTGTCTCCCAGAGGCCTGAGTGTCTCACAGGGGCCTCAGTGTCTCCCAGAGGCCTGAGTGTCTCCCAGAGGCCTGAGCGTCTCCCAGAGGCCTGAGTGTCCCCCAGGGGCCTGAGTGTCTCCCAGAGGCCTGAGTGTCTCACAGGGGCCTGAGTGTCTCACAGGGGCCTGAGTGTCTCACAGGGGCCTGAGTGTCTCCCAGGGGCCTGAGTGTCTCACAGGGGCCTGAGTGTCTCACAGGGGCCTGAGTGTCTCACAGGGGCCTGAGTGTCTCCCAGGGGCCTGAGTGTCTCACAGGGGCCTGAGTGTCTCACAGGGGCCTGAGTGTCTCCCAGGGGCCTGAGTGTCTCACAGGGGCCTGAGTGTCTCACAGGGGCCTGAGTGTCTCCCAGGGGCCTGAGTGTCTCACAGGGGCCTGAGTGTCTCACAGGGGCCTGAGTGTCCCCCAGAGGCCTGAGTGACAGGGGTGGAGTCTGGAGCATCATGAAAGTGTTTCAAGTCAAGTTTAAAAGGATAATGTCTCTGCCTTCAGTCCTGTTGTGAATATTTTGTTGTTTGTTTCAGTTTGAGGGCCTCTCTTTGCCTAAGCTCTCCGTCCTGCTGCAGGTTCATATTTAATCCTGTCCGTCCTGAAACATATGTGACACATGTTGTGTTTAGCCCCATACGCCTCATGTTCATAAATAGAACAGTCCATAAACATGTCTCAGATGTCCTCATGTCTCTGTGAAAGACAAAGACCCGACTGAACCTGGGACTATTTCAGGACCGGCTCTGGACCAGAGTCTGTGTGTTCAGACGTTAGTAATGTCCAGAGAGCTGCTGTGAGCCAGGTCTGTTTTTCAAAAGAGTCAGAACGTTCTGTACAAATCTGTAAAAAGTCCTTGTATCTGCTTCACTGAACAAAACCTCTCAAAAGGATCAGCAGTGTTTGAGCCCCAGGTCTGAGGTGAGTCGCACTGGGAGGCTCCTCTTGTCCTAGGACATTCTTTGTAGATCAGACAAATGCACACCTGTTTCACAAAACCTGACAAAGACACAGAGTCCCGCCCACAGCCAGGTGCAGCTCCAGGTGAGCACTGTCTTCACCTTAGGGCTTTGACACGTTTATAAAACCTCCTCGACCAGAAGATAATACTCCTTAAACACTTAAACACTCCTTCTGTGTCAGTGGCTCATAAACTTCTCCTTTTCCGGGGCCGCCTCTGAACCGGGGTCTAACTCTGGTCCTGTGGAAACCTGATCCAGGACCTGGACCCTCCTCCTGAACCTGATCCTCTGTGAGGCCGGACCAGTCGGACTGTGACAGGCGACAGATTTAGACCTGGTTTCTGTTCGACGAACGGTAACTCTGCTGCATGCTTCACTTTTTACTCTAACTTCACAGCTTCACGGATTAAACCACGAGGAGGTCTTCAGGTGCCTCTGAGCAGACGATCTTTAACAGGTTTACATTAACAATGCTTTTTAATGTTTTAACAAAATTCACAGCAAAAATAGATTTTACCTTTGGGCATGTGCTAGACAAGCCTTCATAAATTGTCCACTTTCCTGCAGGAAAACTATGACCTGGATGAATGAACTTTTAACCTAATTCTGCGGTTGTGTGCGTTACTTAAACCAGGCCTGGGTCAGCATCAAAGGAGCTGGGCCACATTAGTGTTTTAGAGCGTCGACAATGTGAGCAGTGTGCACCAACGCCGCGAGGACAGGGTTAAGTGACTGATTAAACATTCTCTTTATTTCTATAGGTCTCTGTCACAATAACCCCCTCCTCAAAAATAACAAACTGCAGACAGACCATAAAGCCTCCATCAGTGTCAGTGGAAAAACTGTCCAGGCCCAGGACGGTCCAGTCCCAGGACGGTCCAGTCCCAGGACGATCCAGTCCCAGGACTGTCCAGGCCCAGGACGGTCCAGTCCCAGGACGGTCCAGTCCCAGGACGGTCCAGTTCCAGGACGGTCCAGGCCCAGGACGGTCCAGGCCCAGGACTGTCCAGTCCCAGGACGGTCCAGGCCCAGGACTGTCCAGGCCCAGGACGATCCAGTCCCAGAACGGTCCAGTCCCAGGACGGTCCAGGCCCACGACGGTCAAGGCCCAGGACGATCCAGTCCCAGAACGGTCCAGTCCCAGGACGGTCCAGGCCCAGGACTGTCCAGGCCCAGGACGGTCAAGGCCCAGGACGATCCAGTCCCAGAACGGTCCAGTCCCAGGACTGTCCAGGCCCAGGACGGTCCAGTCCCAGGACGGTCCAGTTCCAGGACGGACCAGTCCCAGGACGGTCCAGTTCCAGAACGGTCCAGGCCCAAAACAGTCCAAGCCCAGGACGGTCCAGTTCCAGGACGGACAGAGGGTCAAATGTGTCCAGGACAGTCTCATACAAACAAATGAATCAAGTGAAGTTTCAAAACCACCTTTCAGTCTTTTCCAGCTTTGACCAGAGCAGACTCATGTTTGAAAAGGGCCTTTTCAAGATCGAGACCTATAGAACAGTCTGTCTTTTTATTTATTAAGTGCTGTCGTCTTACTGTCCAAATCTGTTTCCAGTTTGACCAGGTCAAGTGTGAACAGATCTGGGAATCAGTGTCAACTGTGTTAAACTCTGACGTGTTTAGAGCCTACACTACGGCGTACACCCGACGCAGAAGTATAAATCGGCCTTTACTCACGAGTTCTAGAAGAAACATATTTGATGTCACTAATGTTGTGTGTTGTATTGTTCTCACAAAAGTCAGAATGTGCAGTTGTCTTGTTTAAAGTTTGCTGAGTACATTCTAAACAGTACAGTTCTAAAGTCAACGTGTTCATGACGCTTTTCAAAAATGCGTCATCATGGACTAAAATATTTAACAAACAAGTCGGGTTTAATGTTAGCACCAAAGGTTGAGTTTGTTATCGAGTCTGAAAACAGCACTTGTCCATTTGTCACAGCTTCAGACTGTAGTGTTCTTTATCCTCTTCAACAATGACAATAATCAGGTCGATTCTTCCACGAGGGAAGTGTTCACCAGAGCAGTAACAGTTGAACAAGAGTTTCACTGAAAAACCTCTGTGTTTCCAGTTTAGTTGTGTCTGATGGAGGGCTCGGAGCAGGCCTCAGTGGATCCTTCGGTGGACCCTTCGGTGGACCCTTCGATGGACCCTTCGGTGGACCCTTCGGTGGACCCTTCGATGGACCCTTCGGTGGACCCTTCGGTGGACTCTTCGGTGGACCCTTCGGTGGACCCTTCGATGGACCCTTCGGTGGACCCTTCGATGGACTCGGTGGGGGATGCGGACGACGGCAGCGCCCCGGCCCCGAACCTCCAGCTGCAGTACAAGACCATCCACCAGGCGTTCAGCGACAAGTGGAAGCAGACGGACGACTCCATGTGTCGCCACAGCATGTCCTTCCACCTGCACCACTCTCTGCAGAAGGACTTCTTCGCCAGCTACCTGTACCTGTTAGAGAAGACCCCCCTGGGTAAGTCCTGCCTCAGTCCTGCTTAGACCCAGACCTGCTTTAGAGCTGAAAGAGGCTTTCAAACTCTTCCACAGACTGTGGTCCTGAGACTCTGCTGAATCCTTGTGCTTTATGTATTTTGGTGAAAAAGAACATCAGTGTAAAATAAAAAAAACAATGGGAATGGGAGTCATGGGAATCTGGATGGAACTCCTGACACTTTAATATCTTATTTGTGTTTGTGAGTGAAAGTAGTGGGAGAGAAAAGGGTTGATGACTTTTTGAAGAGGCAGGAGTAGAAGGGGCCCCTAGCAACCATAACAACCTGTTATAAAATCAAAAATGTCCCAAAATATTGTAAAACTTGTAAGGGGTACGTAAAAGTTCAACTCAAACTGTTGTGACTTGTTTAACATTTAAATGTTAAAGTAAGTTTAAATAGCAGAAATGATTGGATATATTTTGCACAAGTTCCATAAGAAATGAATGATGTCTTTTTGAAGTGTTCGGATTGAGTCGATTGTTATGGTGGTAATATGTCTAGGTCTATGTTGAAGGACAGGGCCTGAACAAAATAACCCACAGTAATAATGAAATAATAATGATGGAAATATAGAATGTAAAATTCTCAAAACAGTAGTTTACACAAGAAGACTTTTTTCTTTTAGCAGAAGCTTTTCTTCGGTTCACCAGAGTTACAGCTGGAACACCACTGGAGGCAAGGGCTAAGTGTCTTGCCCAAGGACACAACGACAGTATGAACTGTGGGGAGAGCGGGAATCGACCCCCCAACCTTCCGGTTAAGGGACAACCGCTCTACCACTGAGCCCCTGAGCCTCACATGACACTGTATCTGTGAAGGAATGTGTGTTCTGAAGTGTGAGTGATGAGACGAATGCTGTCCCCTCTCATCGCTCATCCTCCAACACTGTCCTACAAGTCCTGGCTCTGGTCTCACTCAAGTCCTGGCTCTGGTCTCACTCAAGTCCTGGCTCTGGTCTCACTCAAGTCCTGGCTCTGGTCTCACTCAAGTCCTGGCTCTGGTCTCACTCAAGTCCTGGCTCTGGTCTCACTCTGCTGAGACTCAAGTCCTGGCTCTGGGTTTTAAGTCTTGGCTCTGGGTCTTAAGTCCTGGCTCGGGTCTGAAGTCCTGGCTCGGGTCTGAAGTCCTGGCTCGGGTCTGAAGTCCTGGCTCTGGGTCTGAAGTCCTGGCTCGGGTCTGAAATCCTGGCTCTGGGTCTGAAGTCCTGGCTCGGTCTTGTTGCTCTCTCAGGTTGAACAGTCACAGAGGCTTAGGTTCACTTAAAGAAACCAAACGAAACAGGTTCTGCTTTACTGGTCTTTCTGTTTGTCGGGTGTGTAGTGTTTTTATTTAACTCTCTCTGTTTGGCCGGGTGTGTAGTGTTTTATTTAACTCTCTCTGTTTTGCCGGGTGTGTAGTGTTTTTATTTAACTCTTTCTGTTTGTCGGGTGTGTAGTGTTTTTATTTAACTCTCTCTGTTTGGCCGGGTGTGTAGTGTTTTTATTTAACTCTCTCTGTTTGGCCGGGTGTGTAGTGTTTTTATTTAACTCTCTCTGTTTGGCCGGGTGTGTAGTGTTTTTATTTAACTCTTTCTGTTTGGCCGGGTGTGTAGTGTTTTTATTTAACTCTTTCTGTTTGGCCGGGTGTGTAGTGTTTTTATTTAACTCTCTCTGTTTGGCCGGGTGTGTAGTTTTTTTATTTAACTCTCTGTTTGGCCGGGTGTGTAGTGTTTTTATTTAACTCTCTCTGTTTGGCCGGGTGTGTAGTGTTTTTATTTAACTCTCTCTGTTTGGCCGGGTGTGTAGTGTTTTTATTTAACTCTCTCTGTTTGGCCGGGTGTGTAGTGTTTTTATTTAACTCTCTCTGTTTGGCCGGGTGTGTAGTTTTTTTATTTAACTCTCTGTTTGGCCGGGTGTGTAGTGTTTTTATTTAACTCTCTCTGTTTGGCCGGGTGTGTAGTGTTTTTATTTAACTCTCTCTGTTTGGCCGGGTGTGTAGTGTTTTTATTTAACTCTCTGTTTGGCCGGGTGTGTAGTGTTTTTATTTAACTCTCTCTGTTTGGCCGGGTGTGTAGTGTTTTTATTAGTCTTTCTGTTTGGCCGGGTGTGTAGTGTTTTTATTTAACTCTCTCTGTTTGGCCGGGTGTGTAGTGTTTTTATTTAACTCTCTGTTTGGCCGGGTGTGTAGTGTTTTTATTTAACTCTCTGTTTGGCTGGGTGTGTAGTGTTTTTATTTAACTCTCTCTGTTTGGCCGGGTGTGTAGTGTTTTTATTTAACTCTCTCTGTTTGGCCGGGTGTGTAGTGTTTTTATTAGTCTCTCTGTTTGGCCGGGTGTGTAGTGTTTTTATTAGTCTCTCTGTTTGGCCGGGTGTGTAGTGTTTTTAATTAACTCTCTCTGTTTGGCCGGGTGTGTAGTGTTTTTATTTAACTCTCTCTGTTTGGCCGGGTGTGTAGTGTTTTTATTTAACTCTCTCTGTTTGGCCGGGTGTGTAGTGTTTTATTTAACTCTTTCTGTTTGGCCGGGTGTGTAGTGTTTATATTTAACTCTCTCTGTTTGTCGGGTGTGTAGTGTTTTTATTTAACTCTCTGTTTGTCGGGTGTGTAGTGTTTTTATTTAACTCTCTCTGTTTGGCCGGGTGTGTAGTGTTTTTATTTAACTCTCTGTTTGTCGGGTGTGTAGTGTTTTTATTTAACTCTCTCTGTTTGGCCGGGTGTGTAGTGTTTTTATTTAACTCTCTCTGTTTGGCCGGGTGTGTAGTGTTTATATTTAACTCTCTGTTTGGCCGGGTGTGTAGTGTTTTTATTTAACTCTCTGTTTGTCGGGTGTGTAGTGTTTATATTTAACTCTCTGTTTGTCGGGTGTGTAGTGTTTTTATTTAACTCTCTGTTTGTCGGGTGTGTAGTGTTTATATTTAACTCTCTGTTTGTCGGGTGTGTAGTGTTTATATTTAACTCTCTCTGTTTGTCGGGTGTGTAGTGTTTATATTTAACTCTCTGTTTGTCGGGTGTGTAATTTTTTTATTTAACTCTCTGTTTGGCCGGGTGTGTAGTGTTTTTATTTAACTCTCTCAGTTTGGCCGGGTGTGTAGTGTTTTTATTTAACTCTCTCTGTTTGGCCGGGTGTGTAGTGTTTTTATTTAACTCTCTCTGTTTGGCCGGGTGTGTAGTGTTTTTATTTAAAACTTTCTGTTTGTCGGGTGTGTAGTGTTTAAATTTAACTCTCTCTGTTTGGCCGGGTGTGTAGTGTTTTTATTTAACTCTCTCTGTTTGGCCGGGTGTGTAGTTTTTTTATTTAACTCTCTGTTTGGCCGGGTGTGTAGTGTTTTTATTTAACTCTCTCTGTTTGGCCGGGTGTGTAGTGTTTTTATTTAACTCTCTCTGTTTGGCCGGGTGTGTAGTGTTTTATTTAACTCTCTCTGTTTGGCCGGGTGTGTAGTGTTTTTATTTAACTCTTTTGTTTGGCCGGGTGTGTAGTGTTTATATTTAACTCTCTGTTTGTCGGTGTGTAGTGTTTATATTTAACTCTCTCTGTTTGGCCGGGTGTAGTGTTTTTATTTAACTCTCTGTTTGGCCGGGTGTGTAGTGTTTTTATTTAACTCTCTCTGTTTGGCCGGGTGTGTAGTGTTTTTATTTAACTCTCTCTGTTTGGCCGGGTGTGTAGTGTTTTTATTTAACTCTCTCTGTTTGGCCGGGTGTTTAGTGTTTTTATTTAACTCTCTGTTTGTCGGGTGTGTAGTGTTTTTATTTAACTCTCTCTGTTTGGCCGGGTGTGTAGTGTTTTTATTTAAAACTTTCTGTTTGTCGGGTGTGTAGTGTTTAAATTTAACTCTCTCTGTTTGGCCGGGTGTGTAGTGTTTTTATTTAACTCTCTCTGTTTGGCCGGGTGTGTAGTTTTTTTATTTAACTCTCTGTTTGGCCGGGTGTGTAGTGTTTTTATTTAACTCTCTCTGTTTGGCCGGGTGTGTAGTGTTTTTATTTAACTCTCTCTGTTTGGCCGGGTGTGTAGTGTTTTTATTTAACTCTCTCTGTTTGGCCGGGTGTGTAGTGTTTTTATTTAACTCTTTTTGTTTGGCCGGGTGTGTAGTGTTTATATTTAACTCTCTGTTTGTCGGGTGTGTAGTGTTTATATTTAACTCTCTCTGTTTGGCCGGGTGTGTAGTGTTTTTATTTAACTCTCTCTGTTTGGCCGGGTGTGTAGTGTTTTTATTTAACTCTCTCTGTTTGGCCGGGTGTGTAGTGTTTTTATTTAACTCTCTCTGTTTGGCCGGGTGTGTAGTGTTTTTATTTAACTCTCTCTGTTTGGCCGGGTGTGTAGTGTTTTTATTTAACTCTTTCTGTTTGGCCGGGTGTGTAGTGTTTTTATTTAACTCTTTCTGTTTGTCGGGTGTGTAGTGTTTATATTTAACTCTCTGTTTGTCGGGTGTGTAGTGTTTATATTTAACTCTCTCTGTTTGTCGGGTGTGTAGTGTTTTATTTAACTCTCTGTTTGTCGGGTGTGTAGTGTTTTTATTTAACTCTCTCTGTTTGGCCGGGTGTGTAGTGTTTTATTTAACTCTCTCTGTTTGTTGGGTGTGTAGTGTTTTTATTTAACTCTTTCTGTTTGGCCGGGTGTGTAGTGTTTTTATTTAACTCTTTCTGTTTGTCGGGTGTAGTGTTTATATTTAACTCTCTGTTTGTCGGGTGTGTAGTGTTTATATTTAACTCTCTCTGTTTGTCGGGTGTGTAGTGTTTTATTTAACTCTCTGTTTGTCGGGTGTGTAGTGTTTTATTTAACTCTCTCTGTTTGGCCGGGTGTGTAGTGTTTTTATTTAACTCTCTGTTTGTCGGGTGTGTAGTGTTTTTATTTAACTCTCTCTGTTTGGCCGGGTGTGTAGTGTTTTTATTTAACTCTCTGTTTGTCGGGTGTGTAGTGTTTTTATTTAACTCTTTCTGTTTGGCCGGGTGTGTAGTGTTTTTATTTAACTCTTTCTGTTTGTCGGGTGTGTAGTGTTTATATTTAACTCTCTGTTTGTCGGGTGTGTAGTGTTTATATTTAACTCTCTCTGTTTGTCGGGTGTGTAGTGTTTTTATTTAACTCTCTGTTTGTCGGGTGTGTAGTGTTTTTATTTAACTCTCTCTGTTTGGCCGGGTGTGTAGTGTTTTTATTTAACTCTCTGTTTGTCGGGTGTGTAGTGTTTTTATTTAACTCTCTCTGTTTGGCCGGGTGTGTAGTGTTTTTATTTAACTCTCTCTGTTTGGCCGGGTGTGTAGTGTTTTTATTTAACTCTCTCTGTTTGGCCGGGTGTGTAGTGTTTTTATTTAACTCTCTCTGTTTGGCCGGGTGTGTAGTGTTTTTATTTAACTCTCTGTTTGGCCGGGTGTGTAGTGTTTTTATTTAACTCTCTCTGTTTGGCCGGGTGTGTAGTGTTTTTATTTAACTCTCTGTTTGTCGGGTGTGTAGTGTTTTTATTTAACTCTCTCTGTTTGGCCGGGTGTGTAGTGTTTTTATTTAAAACTTTCTGTTTGTCGGGTGTGTAGTGTTTAAATTTAACTCTCTGTTTGGCCGGGTGTGTAGTGTTTTTATTTAACTCTCTCTGTTTGGCCGGGTGTGTAGTTTTTATTTAACTCTCTGTTTGGCCGGGTGTGTAGTGTTTTTATTTAACTCTCTGTTTGGCCGGGTGTAGTGTTTTTATTTAACTCTCTCTGTTTGGCCGGGTGTGTAGTGTTTTTATTTAACTCTCTCTGTTTGGCCGGGTGTGTAGTGTTTTTATTTAACTCTTTTTGTTTGGCCGGGTGTGTAGTGTTTATATTTAACTCTCTGTTTGTCGGGTGTGTAGTGTTTATATTTAACTCTCTCTGTTTGGCCGGGTGTGTAGTGTTTTTATTTAACTCTCTGTTTGGCCGGGTGTGTAGTGTTTTTATTTAACTCTCTCTGTTTGGGTGTGTAGTGTTTTTATTTAACTCTCTCTGTTTGGCCGGGTGTGTAGTGTTTTTATTTAACTCTCTCTGTTTGGCCGGGTGTGTAGTGTTTTATTTAACTCTTTCTGTTTGGCCGGGTGTGTAGTGTTTTTATTTAACTCTTTCTGTTTGTCGGGTGTGTAGTGTTTATATTTAACTCTCTGTTTGTCGGGTGTGTAGTGTTTATATTTAACTCTCTCTGTTTGTCGGGTGTGTAGTGTTTTTATTTAACTCTCTGTTTGTCGGGTGTGTAGTGTTTTATTTAACTCTCTCTGTTTGGCCGGGTGTGTAGTGTTTTTATTTAACTCTCTGTTTGTCGGGTGTGTAGTGTTTTTATTTAACTCTCTCTGTTTGGGTGTGTAGTGTTTTTATTTAACTCTTTCTGTTTGTCGGGTGTGTAGTGTTTATATTTAACTCTCTGTTTGTCGGGTGTGTAGTGTTTATATTTAACTCTCTCTGTTTGTTGGGTGTGTAGTGTTTTTATTTAACTCTCTGTTTGTCGGGTGTGTAGTGTTTTTATTTAACTCTCTCTGTTTGGCCGGGTGTGTAGTGTTTTTATTTAACTCTCTGTTTGTCGGGTGTGTAGTGTTTTTATTTAACTCTCTCTGTTTGGCCGGGTGTGTAGTGTTTTTATTTAACTCTCTCTGTTTGGCCGGGTGTGTAGTGTTTTTATTTAACTCTCTCTGTTTGGCCGGGTGTGTAGTGTTTTTATTTAACTCTCTCTGTTTGGCCGGGTGTGTAGTTTTTCTCAGACCCTCAGTGCAGTGTAGGGCTCACAGATCTGAGGAACAAACATTTGACTGGTCTCGTTTACGCTGCAGAAACAGAGTAAAGCCTCCATGTGTGCTTCTTCGGTGTGTCTCTGATCAGACGAAATAGATCTGTCTCAGATCAGATTTAATTCCAGCAGCAGCTGAAGGAGGTTTATTTATAGATGATTCAATTATGACACCATTTCTCAGAGACACATGCAGCTGACATATATCACATTCATAACATTTACAGAACCAGTTTAACAAATCTCGGTCGTGACTGACTCAGACCTAAACCATTTCATTTTACGGCTTTAGGAAACAATAAATTGGAATTCTTTAAACCCTTACACTCCAGCGATCTGACAGTGGTGCTGGTGTTTGTTTGTGTGGAACATCTGGACGGGAGGCTTATCTCAAATGGATCGATAAAAGTGACCACTCTGGACATTAGCGCTGACAGTAGCTCTAATGTAACACCCAGCAGCAGCAGAGTTGTGTTCAGTGTTTAAACCCTGCTGTAAAGATCAGTGCCTCTGAGTGAACTTTGACCTTCAGAGCTGTAAAACAACTCTTCAGATCAATGTCACACTCATGCTCTCTTTGACTCAGCTGCCGTCCTCCGGAAACCGCTGTGTTTTCTGAAAACTCCAGCTCTGTTGTTGGGTTTTGGGTTGTCTTCATGTGAGGGTGAGTTCCAGAGCCACACTGGGTTTTACTGGAGCTTTGTGGTTCTTTAAAGCCGAGGTTGTTCAGGTTTACTTATGTTTTTACCTCCTTCATCTGATCCTGACCAAAGAGCTCAAAGGCCAGACAAGGACGTCATAATCAATAAGATAGAGTTCCTCTGATTTGAGAATTTCTAATAGAAAATAAATCCATGGTGTTAAAAAATATAAAAATACAATAAATCCTCCGTGTTGTCGCTGAGGGAAATCCTTTCACGTGATTCCCTCGACTGTCCACCGGAGGAACTGGAGACATTTGTTACTTTATTCACATTTATATTAGTTCTCATGAAAGTGTTTCTTGCAGTGAAGCTCTTCCCTGTGACCTGTGAGTACATAAAGGGCGAGAAGCAGTTCTACTACAGATCCCAGAGGTTCTACGAGGACGTGCCCGCCTCAGAGGAGGGCATGATGGGGGACTTTGTGGAGATCTCACACGTCGACCTGGAGGGGTCCCGACGCTTCCTCAGCCGCTTTGTGGTGAGTCTGGGATTGTGGGTAAAACCAGGTCTAAAGCAGGTCTAAAGCAGGTCTAAAGCAGGTCTAAACCAGGTCTAAAGCAGGTCTAAAGCAGGTCTAAAGCAGGTCTAAAGCAGGTCTAAACCAGGTCTAAAGCAGGTCTAAACCAGGTCTAAAGCAGGTCTAAAGCAGGTCTAAACCAGGTCTAAAGCAGGTCTAAACCAGGTCTAAAGCAGGTCTAAACCAGGTGGTGGATATGTGCCTCTGGATCTATTTAAGGTGTCTCAGCTTCAGGTCGGATCTAAAACAGAAGACTCATATGGACTTCAAACCAGAGCAGCAGCAGCTCTAGACGAGCTTTACGTTCTTCTGAGGCTGTAACAGACGCAGGGATGAAGCACTGCTGCAGGAAACCTCTCCCTCTTTATTCTCATCTTTATTTCTCCAGCTCAAGTTTTAACTATAGCTGAATTTATTAGAAATACTTCAAGTCTGTATCTAGAACCAGATAAAAGTCACTCAAAGCCGTCAAGGTTAACCTGAAAATGTGTTTATCTGTTCCTGATGCTTCGATGCTGTTTGGATTACCTGCTCGGCTCTGATCCGATGTCTCTGTCGACAGGTGCTTATTAATAGAGCCTCGAGGGAAACGTATTCTATTTCAGACCAAAATATACCACCCTCAGATTTATTTAAGGCACAGTTTATCACTGGCTGTAAACAAAAAACTCTGATCTAAACCTGGACTAAACCTGGTGTAAACCTGGTGTAAACCTGGTCTAAACCTGGTCTAAACCTGGACTAAACCTGGTGTAAACCTGGTGTAAACCTGGTCTAAACCTGGTCTAAACCTGGTGTAAACCTGGTGTAAACCTGGTGTAAACCTGGACTAAACCTGGTGTAAACCTGGTGTAAACCTGGTCTAAACCTGGTCTAAACTTGATCTAACCCTGGTCTAAACCTGGTCTAAACCTGGTGTAAACCTGGTGTAAACCTGGTGTAAACCTGGTCTAAACTTGATCTAACCCTGGACTAAACCTGGTCTAAACCTGGTGTAAACCTGGTCTAAACCTGGTGTAAACCTGGTCTAAACTTGATCTAACCCTGGTCTAAACCTGGTCTAAACCTGGTGTAAACCTGGTCTAAACCTGGTGTAAACCTGGTCTAAACCTGGTGTAAACCTGGTCTAAACTTGATCTAACCCTGGTCTAAACCTGGTCTAAACCTGGTGTAAACCTGGTCTAAACCTGGTGTAAACCTGGTCTAACCCTGGTGTAAACCTGGTGTAAACCTGGACTAAACCTGGTGTAAACCTGGTGTAAACCTGGTGTAAACCTGGTCTAAACCTGGACTAAACCTGGTGTAAACCTGGTCGAAACCTGGTGTAAACCTGGTGAAACCTGGTGTAAACCTGGTGTAAACCTGGTGTAAACCTGGTGTAAACCTGGTGTAAACCTGGTCTAAACCTGGTGTAAACCTGGTCTAAACTTGATCTAACCCTGGTCTAAACCTGGTGTAAACCTGGTGTAAACCTGGTCTAAACCTGGTGTAAACCTGGTCTAAACTTGATCTAACCCTGGACTAAACCTGGTGTAAACCTGGTGTAAACCTGGTCTAAACTTGATCTAACCCTGGTCTAAACCTGGTCTAAACCTGGACTAAACCTGGACTAAACCTGGTGTAAACCTGGTGTAAACTTGGTCTAAACCTGGTCTAACCCTGGTATAATCCTGGTCTAATCCTAGTCCAAACCTGGTCTAAACCTGTGAGAAATTACTCTATAATCTTTACAAAAATTATGGCAAAAACCAATAATTTAAAGTAGTAATGAATATGAATAAATCTGAAGGACCTGGTGGCCCCTGAGTCCAGACTTTCCTCTGGCCCCTCCGGCCCCTGAGTCCACACTGTCCTCTGGCCCCTGAGTCCAGACTGTCCTCTGGCCCCTCTGGCCCCTGAGTCCAGACTGTCCTCTGGCCCCTGAGTCCAGACTGTCCCCTCTGGAACCTGAGTCCAGACTGTCCTCTGGCCCCTGAGTCCAGACTGTCCCCTCTGGCCCCTGAGTCCAGACTGTCCCCTCTGGCCCCTGAGTCCAGACTGTCCCCTCTGGCCCCTGAGTCCAGACTGTCCTCTGGCCCCTGAGTCCAGACTGTCCCCTCTGGCCCCTGAGTCCAGACTGTCCTCTGGCCCCTGAGTCCAGACTGTCCCCTCTGGAACCTGAGTCCACACTGTCCTCTGGCCCCTGAGTCCAGACTGTCCCCTCTGGAACCTGAGTCCACACTGTCCTCTGGCCCCTGAGTCCAGACTGTCCCCTCTGGAACCTGAGTCCACACTGGCCGCTCTGGCCCCTGAGTCCAGACTGTCCCCTCTGGAACCTGAGTCCACACTGTCCTCTGGCCCCTGAGTCCAGACTGTCCCCTCTGGAACCTGAGTCCAGACTGTCCCCTCTGGAACCTGAGTCCACACTGTCCTCTGGCCCCTGAGTCCAGACTGTCCCCTCTGGAACCTGAGTCCACACTGGCCGCTCTGGCCCCTGAGTCCAGACTGGCCCCTCCGGCCCCTGGTTCAGCTCCGGTCGCTCGCTGCAGGCTGTTCCAGATGTGCCTCTTCAGTTTTAGGTGATGTTGACCTGGAGGGACTCAGGAGTCACTGGGTCTGGGTTAGACTCTGTTTCTGAGTTTTCATCCATGTTCTGACCTCACTGTGGCCCCTCAGAGTTAGGGGCCCCTTACTGTGATTACAACTAAACCCTAAGGACTTTCTCCCAATCACTGCCACATTTCTCAAACTGAGGATGGACAAAGGTATTTTTCAGAAGACTTTACCTAAAACCTTCATTTGAAATAATTATGTCAGAAATTCCAGATATATTTATCTTTGTTCGACAGATATTTTAAAAGTCCCTCCCCAAAACATCTGTTTCAGAAGATCTGGTCTAAACCTGGTCTAAACCTGGTCTAAACCTGGTGTAAACCTGGTGTAAACCTGGTGTAAACCTGGACTAAACCTGGTGTAAACCTGGTGTAAACCTGGACTAAACCTGGTCTAAACCTGGTGTAAACCTGGACTAAACCTGGTGTAAACCTGGTGTAAACCTGGTCTAAACCTGGTCGAAACCTGGTCTAAACCTGGTGTAAACCTGGTGTAAACCTGGTCTAAACCTGGTGTAAACCTGGTCTAAACTTGATCTAACCCTGGACTAAACCTGGTGTAAACCTGGTGTAAACCTGGTCTAAACTTGATCTAACCCTGGTCTAAACCTGGTCTAAACCTGGACTAAACCTGGACTAAACCTGGTGTAAACCTGGTGTAAACTTGGTCTAAACCTGGTCTAACCCTGGTATAATCCTGGTCTAATCCTAGTCCAAACCTGGTCTAAACCTGTGAGAAATTACTCTATAATCTTTACAAAAATTATGGCAAAAACCAATAATTTAAAGTAGTAATGAATATGAATAAATCTGAAGGACCTGGTGGCCCCTGAGTCCAGACTTTCCTCTGGCCCCTCCGGCCCCTGAGTCCAGACTGGCCCCTCTGGCCCCTGTGTCCACACTGCCCCTCTGGCCCCTGAATCCAGACTGGCCCCTCTGGCCCCGGAGTCCAGACTGGCCCCTCTGGCCCCTGGATCCAGACTGGCCCCTCTGGCCCCTGAGTCCAGACTGGCCCCTCTGGCCCCTGTGTCCACACTGTCCTCTGGCCCCTGAATCCAGACTGTCCCCTCTGGAACCTGAGTCCACACTGGCCGCTCTGGCCCCTGAGTCCACACTGTCCTCTGGCCCCTGAGTCCAGACTGTCCCCTCTGGAACCTGAGTCCAGACTGTCCCCTCTGGAACCTGAGTCCACACTGGCCGCTCTGGCCCCTGAGTCCAGACTGGCCCCTCCGGCCCCTGGTTCAGCTCCGGTCGCTCGCTGCAGGCTGTTCCAGATGTGCCTCTTCAGTTTTAGGTGATGTTGACCTGGAGGGACTCAGGAGTCACTGGGTCTGGGTTAGACTCTGTTTCTGAGTTTTCATCCATGTTCTGACTCACTGTGGCCCCTCAGAGTTAGGGGCCCCTTACTGTGATTACAACTAAACCCTAAGGACTTTCTCCCAATCACTGCCACATTTCTCAAACTGAGGATGGACAAAGGTATTTTTCAGAAGACTTTACCTAAAACCTTCATTTGAAATAATTATGTCAGAAATTCCAGATATATTTATCTTTGTTCGACAGATATTTTAAAAGTCCCTCCCCAAAACATCTGTTTCAGAAGATCTGGTCTAAACCTGGTCTAAACCTGGTCTAAACCTGGTCTAAACCTAGTCTAAACCTGGTCTAAACCTGGACTAATCCTGGTCTAAACCTGGTCTAATCCTGGACTAATCCTGGTCTAAACCTGGTCTAAACCTGGTCTAAACCTGGTCTAAACCTGGTGTAAACCTGGTCTAAACCTGGTCTAAACCTGGACTAACCTGGTCTAAACCTGGTCTAAACCTGGTCTAAACCTGGTCTAATCCTGGTCTAAACCTGGTCTAACCTGGTCTAAACCTGGTGTAAACCTGGTGTAAACCTGGTCTAAACCTGGTGTAAACCTGGTCTAATCCTGGTCTAATCCTAGTCTAAACCTGGTCTAATCCTGGACTAATCCTGGTCTAAACCTGGTGTAAACCTGGTCTAATCCTGGTCTAATCCTAGTCTAAACCTGGTCTAATCCTGGACTAATCCTGGTCTAAACCTGGTCTAAACCTGGTCTAATCCTAGTCTAAACCTGGTCTAATCCTGGACTAATCCTGGTCTAAACCTGGTCTAAACCTGGTCTAAACCTGGTCTAAACCTGGTCTAATCCTGGACTAATCCTGGTCTAAACCTGGTCTAATCCTGGTCTAATCCTGGTCTAAACCTGGTCTAAACCTGGTCTAAACCTGGTCTAAACCTGGTCTAAACCTGGTCTAAACCTAGTCTAAACCTGGTCTAAACCTGGACTAATCCTGGTCTAAACCTGGTCTAAACCTGGTCTAAACCTGGACTAATCCTAGTCTAAACCTGGTCTAATCCTGGACTAATCCTGGTCTAAACCTGGTCTAAACCTGGTCTAAACCTGGTCTAAACCTGGTCTAATCCTGACTAATCCTGGTCTAAACCTGGTCTAAACCTGGTCTAACCTGGTCTAAACCTGGTCTAAACCTGGTCTAAACCTGGTCTAAACCTGGTCTAACCTGGACTAATCCTGGTCTAAACCTGGTCTAAACCTGGTCTAAACCTGGTGTAAACCTGGTGTAAACCTGGTGTAAACCTGGTCTAATCCTGGTCTAATCCTAGTCTAAACCTGGTCTAATCCTGGACTAATCCTGGTCTAAACCTGGTGTAAACCTGGTCTAATCCTGGTCTAATCCTAGTCTAAACCTGGTCTAATCCTGGACTAATCCTGGTCTAAACCTGGTCTAAACCTGGTCTAATCCTAGTCTAAACCTGGTCTAATCCTGGACTAATCCTGGTCTAAACCTGGTCTAAACCTGGTCTAAACCTGGTCTAAACCTGGTCTAATCCTGGACTAATCCTGGTCTAAACCTGGTCTAATCCTGGTCTAATCCTGGTCTAAACCTGGTCTAATCCTGGTCTAATCCTGGTCTAAACCTGGTCTAAACCTGGTCTAAACCTGGTCTAATCCTGGTCTAATCCTGGTCTAAACCTGGTCTAAACCTGGTCTAAACCTGGTCTAAACCTGGTCTAATCCTGGACTAATCCTGGTCTAAACCTGGTCTAATCCTGGTCTAATCCTGGTCTAAACCTGGTCTAATCCTGGTGTAAACCTGGTGTAAACCTGGTGTAAACCTGGTCTAATCCTGGTCTAATCCTGGTCTAACCCTGGTCTAAACCTGGTCTAATCCTGGTCTAACCACGGCCTCTCCCGGTCTCTGTAGGGTCCAGGTAAAGCCGGGACCCAGTGTGCCCTGGACTGTGGCTCTGGGATCGGCCGGGTCTCAAAGGGGGTCTTGTTCCCGGTCTTTGAGAGGCTGGAGCTGGCCGACATGATGGAGCACTTCCTGTTACACGCTCATGAGGAATATTTAGGAGACGACGCAGACCGGGTCCAGACCTACTACTGCTACAACCTGCAGGAGTTCACTCCGCCCAAGGACAAGTACGACGTCATCTGGATGCAGTGGGTCGCCTGTGAGTACTGCCAAAGACCGGGTCTAGACTGGCCTGTCAGGAATCCCAGTCTGCTGCTGTAGGTCACCTGACGCACCGTTACCTGCTTATGATGGGATTCAAGTTTTATTTACTTTTATTTATTTATTTTTGCCTCCAAAATCACCAGGGCATGTAAACTTATGAGAATAGTATATAGCCCAAAATCACAACAGAGACAAATAAACAGGATGATGAAGGGTTTCTTCTCCCTGTAGGTCACCTGACAGACCGCGACCTGGCCAACTTCCTGTTTCGTGTAAGCGGCCCTGCGTCCGAACGGCGTGATCGTGCTGAAGGACAACATGGCGCGGCAGGGCTGTAAACTGGACCCCATCGACAGCAGCATCAGCCGACACCTGGACGTCATGAGGGTCATCATCGCCAAGGCCGGCCTCGAGGTGCTGGCCGTGGAGCGACAGGAGGGGTTTCCGGACATCATCATGCCCGTCTGGATGGTCGCCATGAGATAGACCCTGTCCGGACCGGGTCTGGACCGGGTCTGGACCGGGTCTGGACTGGGGTTAGTCCTGTTTTAGACCTGAATCTTAAATTACTCTTTACTTTTTGGCCCTGTTTTTTTTTTGTCTGTTTGTCCAGATTAGCAGTGACAGGGTTTAAGATGGGTCCGATTAAAACAACTTGAAGAAACTACTGTGTTCAGAAAGAATATGAGACCGAACAATGAACTAATGATTAAAAGAGACTTTCTGAATCATGAGGCTGCTGTTAAAGTTTTCAGTTGAAGCTCTCTTTGTCTGAAACAGGTGTAAATACTGACGAGTGTAAGTACTGAGGCTTTTATACGTGGCTTGTATCATCGCAGATTTCTACTGAGTGTCGACTTTTAAAAGTTTATAGTTTTAAGATTTTTTTCCAAATATGTGAAATGTACATAATGTGCTTCTAATAAAAACAAGCGAAGATCAGTGATGTCTTTATTTCACTGTTAAACATCAGACAGTGAGACGGATCTAAAAGAGGTCAACTCAGTTTGGGACATTTGACTTTTTCACTGTCGTCACTCATTTATTTATGACATTTATGAAACAGGACAATGGTCTGATTATGTACTATATCTTTGACAAGGGAGGTGTTTTCTGTTAAAGCAACATTCTCAGCAAATTCTAACACCTTCTGTGACGTCTGAAAACCGCCGAACGTTAACGCTGGTGACAGTCGAGCGCAGGAAAAAGAAGTTCAGTAAAACAACACTGTTGGCCAGAGTCAAGTTTAAAAATGTACTCTTACAAAACTGCCAAGACAAAAACTGAAGTCATGTTCACTGATGATGGGTTGTTGTTGATGAAAGCTTAGAAAGTATGATTTTCTCTGGTTAAGTCTTTTCCTTCACATTAACTCTTCTCTGAAGTTTGAGCGCTTGGTTTTATTCAGCTTTACACAAAAATGTGTTGAAAAAGGAAAAACTAAATCAACAGTTTCTTGAAATGACAAACGCAGCTCTTCTCGCCTGAAGACCCTCAGACTCAGCAGAGGGAGTCCTGGTCTAGTGCTGGTCCTGGTCTGTAACAGGTTCCAGCTGGTCTCGTGCAGAGGCCGGTTTCCTGGACTCACAGAAGTCCTTTGAGTCCTGTCTCTGGCCGCGGTTCAGACCTGTCACATGTCGTCTTCGTAAAGCTGCTGCGAGCCTCGGTCGGACTCAGACGTCGGCTCAGATCAGTGTTAAACTCTCAGGACTCGACCAGGGGCGTCAGTCTGACAAAACCAGAATATAATCAGAATATTCTCCTTTTCATTAGGATCACGTTTCCTCGTCCTGCTTCTGTTTCCATATTTAACCCTATTTTTCTGTCCCGGTCCCACCTCCGACACATTCCCTGAAAATACAGTCTCATTAAACATGATGAGAATATTAAGAATGCTTTGACAATATTTATCCACATTTCACTTTTCTTTCAGAGCGAGCTGGGGTTTGGCAAAGTCTTGTTTCACAATAAAGACTCGATGGTGTTTCAAAAACACTCAATATATTTTAAAGGAATTATTTGTAAAAAAGAAAAAAACAAGACCTTAAGACTCAGCTTGGCTTTATTGTCATAGATTTCATTTGATCAGAAAGGTCACGTGATTACGGGATCACAGGTCAGTCTCTAGGTGTCCTGCCGAAAGAGGAAGAGAACTTCTCCAATTACTTTGCTTCTTCGCCTTTTTCTTTCCTTGTATTTTTAGAAATGAAGAGCATTTGTCAAATCCTGTTCTGGCGTCTGAAAAGCATCCACACTCTTCCCTGATCCGTCAGGACCGTGTGACTCCAGCAGAGGGACACCTGCGGGACGAGGACACCTGCGGGACCGTGTGACTCCAGCAGAAGGACACCTGCGGACCGTGTGACTCCAGCAGAAGGACACCTGCGGGACCGTGTGACTCCAGCAGAGGACACCTGTGGGACGAGGACACCTGCGAGACCGTGTGACTCCAGCAGAAGGACACCTGCGGGGCGAGGACACCTGCGGGACCGTGTGACTCCAGCAGAGGGACACCTGCGGACGAGGGACACCTGCGGACCGTGTGATTCCAGCAGAAGGACACCTGCGGGACAAGGACACCTGCGGGACCGCTTGACTCCAGCAGAGGGACACTTGTGGGACCCTGTGACTCCGGCAGAAGGACACCTGCGGACCGTGTGACTCCGGCAGAGGGACACTTGTGGGATCAGTGTGACTCCCGCAGAGGACACCTGCGGACGAGGGACACCTGCGGGACCGTGTGACTCCCGCAGAGAGACACCTGCGGGACCGTGTGACTCCAGCAGAGGGACACCTGCGGGACCGTGTGACTCCAGCAGAGGGACACTTGTGGGACCGTGTGACTCCCGCAGAGGACACCTGCGGACGAGGACACCTGCGGGACGTGTGACTCCCGCAGAGACACCTGCGGGACCGTGTGACTCCAGCAAAAGGACACCTGCGGACGAGGACACCTGCGGACCGTGACTCCAGCAGAGGGACACTTGTGGGACCGTGTGACTCCGCAGAGGACACCTGCGGGACCGTGACTCCAGCAGAGAGGACACCTGCGGGATCCGTGTGACTCCCGCAGAGAGACACCTGCGGGACCGTGTGACTCCAGCAGAGGGACACCTGCGGGACCGTGACTCCAGCAGAGGGACACCTGCGGGACCGTGTGACTCCAGCAAAAGGACACCTGCGGACCGTGTGACTCCAGCAGAGGGACACCTGCGGGACCGTGTGACTCCAGCAAAAGGACACCTTCGGGACCGTGTGACTCCAGCAAAAGGACACCTGCGGGACAAGGGACACCTGCGGGACCGTGTGACTCCAGCAAAAGGACACCTGCGGGACGAGGACACCTGCGGACCGTGTGACTCCAGCAGAGGGACACCTGTGGGACCGTGTGACTCCAGCAGAAGGACACCTGCGGGACGAGGGACACCTGCGGGACCGTGTGACTCCAGCAGAGGGACACCAGCGGGACGAAGGACACCTGCGGGACCGTGTGATTCCAGCAGAAGGACACCTGCGAGACGAAGGACACCTGCGGGACCGTTTGACTCCAGCAGAGGGACACTTGTGGGACCCTGTGACTCCGGCAGAAGGACACCTGCGGGACCGTGTGACTCCGGCAGAGGGACACTTGTGGGACCGTGTGACTCCCGCAGAGGGACACCTGCGGGACGAGGGACACCTGCGGGACCGTGTGACTCCCGCAGAGAGACACCTGCGGGACCGTGTGACTCCAGCAGAGGGACACCTGCGGGACCGTGTGACTCCAGCAGAGGGACACTTGTGGGACCGTGTGACTCCCGCAGAGGGACACCTGCGGGACGAGGGACACCTGCGGGACCGTGTGACTCCCGCAGAGAGACACCTGCGGGACCGTGTGACTCCAGCAAAAGGACACCTGCGGGACCGTGTGACTCCAGCAGAGGGACACTTGTGGGACCGTGTGACTCCCGCAGAGGGACACCTGCGGGACCGTGTGACTCCGCAGAGGACACCTGCGGGACCGTGTGACTCCGCAGAGAGACACCTGCGGGACCGTGTGACTCCAGCAGAGGGACACCTGCGGGACCGTGTGACTCCAGCAGAGGGACACCTGCGGGACCGTGTGACTCCAGCAAAAGGACACCTGCGGGACCGTGTGACTCCAGCAGAGGGACACCTGCGGGACCGTGTGACTCCAGCAAAAGGACACCTTCGGGACCGTGTGACTCCAGCAAAAGGACACCTGCGGGACAAGGGACACCTGCGGGACCGTGTGACTCCAGCAAAAGGACACCTGCGGGACGAGGGACACCTGCGGGACCGTGTGACTCCAGCAGAGGGACACCTGTGGGACCGTGTGACTCCAGCAGAAGGACACCTGCGGGACGAGGGACACCTGCGGGACTGTGTGACTCCAACAGAGGGACACCTGCGGGACCGTGTGACTCCAGCAGAAGGACACCTGCGGGACCGTGTGACTCCAACAGAGGGACACCTTCGGGACTGTGTGACTCCAGCAAAAGGACACCTGCGGGACAAGGGACACCTGTGGGACCGTGTGACTCCAGCAAAAGGACACCTGCGGGATGAGGGACACCTGCGGGACCGTGTGACTCCAGCAGAGGGACACCTGTGGGACCGTGTGACTCCAGCAGAAGGACACCTGCGGGACGAGGGACACCTGCGGGACCGTGTGACTCCAGCAGAAGGACACCTGCGGGACCGTGTGACTCCAGCAGAGGGACACCTGCGGGACAGTGTGACTCCAGCAGAGGGACACCTGCGGGACAAGGGACACCTGCGGGACCGTGTGACTCCCGCAGAGGGACACCTGTGGGACAGTGTGACTCCAGCAGAGGGACACCTGTGGGACAGTGTGACTCCAGCAGAGGGACACCTGCGGGACGAAGGACACCTGCGGGACAGTGTGACTCCAGCAGAAGGACACCTGCGGGACGAGGGACACCTGCGGGACCGTGTGACTCCCGCAGAGGGACACCTGTGGGACCGTGTGACTCCAACAGAGAGACACCTGCGGGACCGTGTGACTCCAGCAAAAGGACACCTGCGGGACCGTGTGACTCCAGCAAAAGGACACCTGCGGGACCGTGTGACTCCAGCAAAAGGACACCTGCGGACCGTGTGACTCCAGCAGAGGGACACCTTCGGGACCGTGTGACTCCAGCAAAAGGACACCTGCGGACAAGGGACACCTGCGGGACCGTGTGACTCCAGCAAAAGGACACCTGCGGACGAGGACACCTGCGGGACCGTGTGACTCCAGCAGAGGGACACCTGTGGGACCGTGTGACTCCAGCAGAAGGACACCTGCGGGGCGAGGGACACCAGCGGGACTGTGTGACTCCAACAGAGAGACACCTGTGGGACCGTGTGACTCCAGCAGAAGGACACCTGCGGGACGAGGGACACCTGCGGGACCGTGTGACTCCAGCAGAAGGACACCTGTGGGACCGTGGGACTCCAGCAGAGGGACACCTGTGGGACCGTGGGACTCCAGCAGAGGGACACCTGTGGGACCGTGTGACTCCAGCAGAAGGACACCTGTGGGACCGTGGGACTCCAGCAGAGGGACACCTGTGGGACCGTGGGACTCCAGCAGAGGGACACCTGTGGGACCGTGGGACTCCAGCAGAGGGACACCTGTGGGACCGTGTGACTCCAGCAGAAGGACACCTGTGGGACCGTGGGACTCCAGCAGAGGGACACCTGTGGGACCGTGGGACTCCAGCAGAGGGACACCTGTGTCCACTGTTGTCCTGTGTCTGGGTCGGTCAGGTAAGAATGAAGATTAAAGAGGGTTGTTCAGATGCTTCCCATTTTGACTTTGTTTCTGGGTTCATTTTGCTGAAGAGAGGAAAGGGTGGCTCTGGGGCAGAGCTGTCGTCCTTTAACCTAACGGTTGGTGGTTTGAATCCCAGTCTCCCCAGTTCACACAGTAACCACCACAAGTGTGTGACTGTGGAGTGAACAAATAATGAACAGCTTGAGTCCCTCGGGAGAAAAGTGCAATATAAATCTAAAACATTATTATTATTATTATTATCATTATTATCATTATTATTATCATTATTATCATTATTATTATCATTATTATTATTATCATTATTATTATTATCATTATTATTATTATCATTAGGCCCGAGCCGGTGATAGCCGGGAGGGCCTATTGTTTTTGCTCGGATTATTAGGCCCGAGCCGGTGATAGCCGGGAGGGCCTATTGTTTTTGCTCGGATTATTTTTTTTTTTTTTTTTTTTTTTATTTTTATTTTTCTGCAAAATGATCCTCAATTTGACCCAGTGAACATGCGCGAAAAGTCATTTTTATTTGGCCCAAAGTTCAAGATCGGCGAAAAATTTATGTATTTAAAGTCGCCGAAAAAAAAATATGAAAAATGACTCAGTGGCGACCCCTAGAAAAGTCAAAATACATTGGGCCTATGGAAAGTGAAAGTACATTTTTTCCAATGTAGAAATACAAAACTTGGTAGATCCATAGAACACCTCAGGGCAAACAGAAAAGTCTATGACAGCCACAGTCTAAACTCAACAGGAAGTCCGCCATGTGGGGTGAAAGTCGCGCCACCTAAATCGCACCCCTTACGCCAAAAGATTCAACTCATTGTTTTTTTGTCTAAATGGCCCCAATTTTGGTGAGTATCATCTAGACACATGTGCCAACAAAAGCTGTCATTTTGTTTTTGATATCTTATCGGGTGTGGGTGTGGCAAGCCTGTAACGAGGCGGCCATTTTTGTGGTAATAAATTATCCGTTAACTCTCAAACGCCTTCTCGGATCAAGTTGGACTCAAAAGGCGTTTGTGCACATTCATGACCTGAATACAAAGATATGTAAATAAAAGGGTTAGCTTTAGAAATGGCCCTCTAGCGCCACCTACAAACTTATAATGGGACCCAAGAATTTAGTATGTCATAGAGACATAAAATTTGGCACACACATCACTTATGTCATGACGAACATAAAAGCTAATGACAACCACCCCCTATTTATAAATGTGTTGCCATAGCAACGGCGCAAATATGTGGAAAAAGTCAATGGGAAGGGAAAATTTTAGTTTGTCCTAGGCAAATGAAACTTGGTACACACATCCAGCATGGGCTTATGAACATAAAAGCCAATGGGGACCACACCCTATCACACACGCGAAGGCGGCCATTTTGAATTGAAAATGTGAACCGGGTTAGAATACACCTCATTTTTAAAAATTGACAGAAAATAGCCGCTTCATTCAAGAAACACCAAACTTAGGCAAAATGAGCTAAACACTTGTGTGCAAAATAGACAATGCCTTTTCTTGTTGTTTTTGCTCAATTTATATTTTTATTTAATTTTTATTTTTCTGCAAATTTTTCTGCAAAATTGTCCTTAATTTTTACCCAGTAAATGTGCGCAAAAGTTAATTTTATTGGCCACTAAACTTAAGCCTGGCAAAATATTGATGTATCTTAAATATTTGAAAAATAATAAAAGAAATGACTCTGTGGCGACCCCTGGGAAATGAAAATACATTCGGCCTATGGAAAGTGAAAGTAATTTTTTCCAACGTAGAAAAATGAAACTTGGTACATCCATAGGACACCTCAGGCCAAACAGAAAAGTCTATGACAGCCACAGCCTAAACTCAACAGGAAGTCCGCCAGGTGGGGTGGAACACGGGACCACCTAAATTGCACCCCTCGGGTCAAAAGATTAAACCCAATGTGTTTTCATCTAAATGGCCCCAATTTTGGTGAGTATCATCTAGACACATGTGCCAACCAAACTTGTCATTTTGTTTTTGATATCTTATCGGTGTGGGTGTGGCAAACCTGTAACGAGGCAGCCGTTTTGTGAAAATAAAATATACCTTAACTCTCAAATGCCTTCTCGGATCAAGTTGGACCCAAAAGGAGTTTGTGCACATTCATGACCTGAACACAAAGATATGTAAATAAAAGGGTTTGCTTTAGAAATGGCCCTCTAGCGCCACCTACAAACTTATAATGGGACCCAAGAATTTAGTATGTCATAGAGACATAAAATTTGGCACACACATCACTTATGTCATGACGAACATAAAAGCTAATGACAACCACCCCCTATTTATAAATGTGTTGCCATAGCAACGCGCAAATATGTGGAAAAAGTCAATGGGAAGGGAAAATTTTAGTTTGTCCTAGGCAAATGAAACTTGGTACACACATCCAGCATGGGCTTATGAACATAAAAGCCAATGGGGACCACACCCTATCACACACGCGAAGGCGGCCATTTTGAATTGAAAATGTGAACCGGGTTAGAATACACCTCATTTTTAAAAATTGACAGAAAATAGCTGCTTCATTCAAGAAACACCAAACTTAGGCAAAATGAGCTAAACACTTGTGTGCAAAATAGACAATGCCTTTTCTTGTTGTTTTTGCTCAATTTATATTTTTATTTAATTTTTATTTTTCTGCAAATTTTTCTGCAAAATTGTCCTTAATTTTTACCCAGTAAATGTGCGCAAAAAGTTAATTTTTGTGACGGGTGGCACCGCTGGGTGTCGCTCTGGCGTCAGGCCAGCTCCCTATAAAAGGAGGAAGTGGCCGGGTGTCATGGTGTACCAGGTTCCTGTGGGAGGCCAGGAAGGTTGCTGGACCCATGCGGTCGATGTGTCGACAGTTTGACCCGGTAAATGTCTTTTTTATGTTGTGGTGATTTGTTTTGTTTGTCTCGGTTGTATTTTAATTGTGTTTTTATGAGACAGGGCCGGGGTTGTGGAGACGGCCGGTTTAGGGGTGTCAATGACGGGGGGTGGTTGTGTGATCGCCTACCTCAGGTATGCGGTATTTGAAGGTTTTTAGACTGTTGAATTAAATGTGTCTTTTAACAGTGGTTATATTTTGTTTGTGTTCAACAGTAATCTACATGTACCGCTACCTGCTGTCCTTTTGTTCTTTTTTCTTAGTTATTGGTTTTGTGTTTAGTTAGTTCGCTTGGGGATGTGGGCAAGCGGACTAACGTTTTTCAATTTTTGTTTGTATGTTTTTTGTATTTTAGTTTGGGGGTCACTTCTCCGTTCGCTGCTTCGCCGATGCTCAGACTTGTTACACCCGATCTGTTTGGGGTGAGCATCTGCGGTATTTTGCAGTGGTTGGTTTGCTGTGAACCGGGTTGTTGACGTGTGTGTGGGGATTCGAGTGGGTTTATCCGCCCTAGGTGGACTTAATTCGCTCTGTGACTAAAATCTGTAAGACGACGACTGCACAAGAAACCAGGAGTACCCTCCTTAAGTGTGTAATAAATAATATTTAACTTATTCAAGCGTTTGTCCTTTGTACCACCACACACACGAGTACCGTGTAACATTTTGGCGTAGTTGACAGGATCAAAACGAGGAAGTGACCTCTTTCTTTTTCAGTAGTATTTAGTAGTGTTTGGTTTAAGGACAGCAGGGGCGGCGGAGTGATACCTCTCGCTGATGACGCCATGGATTCACTCCAGCCGAGTCGCCGAGCAGTGGGTGCTCAGGAGGAGCCCGACAGGCGAGCCATGTCACAGCGGATAGAGGACCTTGAAAATGAACTGGGGCGTTGAAAGTGATGGTTGAAGCCAGGGACTCGGAAAAGCCATCCACCTCGGGTGGAACAGCAGGTGGAGTAGTGGAAAGACCCACGGACACTGTGATCTACGTGCAGCAGGACCGTGACCGAATGCAGGAGGAGATGCACTCCAATCACCGGTGCCCTATTGGTTCAAATTTTAGGATACTGGGAGAGGGGTAGGATGCCGAGGCAAAAGGGGGAGTAAGCTCACTGAAACTGGCGGTAAGCCTGTCGGGTAGAGGGGGCATCGCGGGAGCGGAGTTTGTGCTCTGCCGTTGTGTGGATGCTCCAGACGGGCGGGCTGAGCTAGAGCAGTTTATGTTCCCGGGGTTTGCAGGAAGGGCGCCCTAGTTCTCTGCATAATGGTCAGGGCCATCAGGGTGTTGAGCAAACGTCGCAGTGGGTGCGTCCTCATTAGTGTTGGCCAAAGATAGATTGTCGAAAGTTAAGTACATTGCCGGGTCGGCAATGCACCTTGATGGGGAGGAATGTGACGGGTGGCACCGCTGGGTGTCGCTCTGGCGTCAGGCCAGCTCCCTATAAAAGGAGGAAGTGGCCGGGTGTCATGGTGTACCAGGTTCCTGTGGGAGGCCAGGAAGGTTGCTGGACCCATGCGGTCGATGTGTCGACAGTTTGACCCGTAAATGTCTTTTTTATGTTGTGGTGATTTGTTTTGTTTGTCTCGGTTGTATTTTAATTGTGTTTTTATGAGACAGGGCCGGGGTTGTGGAGACGGCCGGTTTAGGGGTGTCAATGACGGGGGGTGGTTGTGTGATCGCCTACCTCAGGTATGCGGTATTTGAAGGTTTTTAGACTGTTGAATTAAATGTGTCTTTTAACAGTGGTTATATTTTGTTTGTGTTCAACAGTAATCTACATGTACCGCTACCTGCTGTCCTTTTGTTCTTTTTTCTTAGTTATTGGTTTTGTGTTTAGTTAGTTCGCTTGGGGATGTGGGCAAGCGGACTAACGTTTTTCAATTTTTGTTTGTATGTTTTTTGTATTTTAGTTTGGGGGTCACTTCTCCGTTCGCTGCTTCGCCGATGCTCAGACTTGTTACACCCGATCTGTTTGGGGTGAGCATCTGCGGTATTTTGCAGTGGTTGGTTTGCTGTGAACCGGGTTGTTGACGTGTGTGTGGGGATTCGAGTGGGTTTATCCGCCCTAGGTGGACTTAATTCGGCTCTGTGACTAAAATCTGTAAGACGACGACTGCACAAGAAACCAGGAGTACCCTCCTTAAGTGTGTAATAAATAATATTTAACTTATTCAAGCGTTTGTCCTTTGTACCACCACACACACGAGTACCCGGTGTAACATTTTATTGGCCACTAAACTTAAGCCTGGCAAAATATTGATGTATCTTAAATATTTGAAAAAATAATAAAAAGAAATGACTCTGTGGCGACCCCTGGGAAATGAAAATACATTCGGCCTATGGAAAGTGAAAGTAATTTTTTCCAACGTAGAAAAATGAAACTTGGTACATCCATAGGACACCTCAGGCCAAACAGAAAAGTCTATGACAGCCACAGCCTAAACTCAACAGGAAGTCCGCCAGGTGGGGTGGAACACGGGACCACCTAAATTGCACCCCTCGGGTCAAAAGATTAAACCCAATGTGTTTTTTTCTAAAAGGCCCCAAATTTGTTGAGTATTATCTAGACACAAGTGCCAACCAAAGTTGTCATTTTGTTTTTTGATACATTTACGGCTGTGGTCGTAATGAGCCTGTGAAGAGGCAGCCATTACTTTGGGAAATAAATGCCATTTACAAAATGCCAGGATCCTTCCTTTAAAGGACGCTCCTCCAGAGCCAAGACTAGAGCCTTGGAAAGCTCTTCAGAATCTTTTGGAACTCCTAAACTTGTTTTTAGACAAGTAATATTTACATTTTTACTTTTTAACAGGCGGGTGCAGCGATTTCTGAGCAAATCTCCAGTCAGTATTTTGTTTTTCTCGCCTTAGCCCAAACATAATCTATTATTTTTATAAGTTCAGACAGATCCCAGGAAAACCAGGGAATGTGGAGACCTTTAACTCTAAATACAAGGTGGTGTAGCAGGCCCCAGCAGTAGCACAGGCCCGAGATGATGAAGCAGGCTCCAGCCAGAAAAAGATTCAAGCAGAGGCACAGGCCCGGTTATTTGACATTACTGTGAAGTTTACGCTTTAAAGCACGAAATGCATTCCTCCGAATACATGTGTCCTCGCGGTCGCAAGGGTGGCGAGGGCCTTTATCGCCGCTTGCGGCTTTAATTATTATTTTTTTTTTTTTTTTTTTTTTTTTTTTTCTGCAAAATGATCCTCAATTTGACCCAGTGAACATGCGCGAAAAGTCATTTTTATTTGGCCCAAAGTTCAAGATCGGCGAAAAATTTATGTATTTGAAGTCGCCGAAAAAAAAATATGAAAAATGACTCAGTGGCGACCCCTAGAAAAGTCAAAATACATTGGGCCTATGGAAAGTGAAAGTACATTTTTTCCAATGTAGAAATACAAAACTTGGTAGATCCATAGAACACCTCAGGGCAAACAGAAAAGTCTATGACAGCCACAGCGTAAACTCAACAGGAAGTCCGCCATGTGGGGTGAAAGTCGCGCCACCTAAATCGCACCCTTACGCCAAAAGATTCAACTCATTGTTTTTTTGTCTAAATGGCCCCAATTTTGGTGAGTATCATCTAGACACATGTGCCAACCAAACTTGTCATTTTGTTTTTGATATCTTATCGGGTGTGGGTGTGTCAAGCCTGTAACGAGGCAGCCGTTTTTGTGAAAATAAAATATACCTTAACTCTCAAACGCCTTCTCGGATCAAGTTGGACCCAAAAAGGCGTTTGTGCACAGTCATGACCTGAACACAAAGATATGTAAATAAAAGGGTTAGCTTTAGAAATGGCCCTCTAGCGCCCCCTACAAACTTATAATGGGACCCAAGTATTTAGTTTGTCATAGAGACATGAAATTTGGTACACACATCACTTATGTCATGACAAACATAAAAGCCAATGACAACCACCCCCTATTTATAAATGTGTTGCCATAGCAACGGCGCAAATATGTGGAAAAAGTCAATGGGAAGGGAAAATTTTAGTTTGTCCTAGGCAAATGAAACTAGGTACACACATCCAGCATGGGCTTATGAACATAAAAGCCAATGGGGACCACACCCTATCACACACGAGAAGGTGGCCATTTTGAATTGAAAATGTGAACCGCCTTAGAATACTTTTAAAAATTGACAGAAAATAGCTGCTTCATTCAAGAAACACCAAACTTAGGCAAAGTGAGCTAAACACTAGTGTGCAAAATAGACAATGCCTTTTCTTGTTGTTTTTGCTCAATTTATATTATTTTTTAATTTTTATTTTTCTGCAAATTTTTCTGCAAAATTGTCCATAATTTTGACCCAGTAAATGTGCGCAAAAAGTTAATTTTATTGGCCACTAAACTTAAGCCTGGCGAAATATTGATGTATCTTAAGTATTTGAAAAAATAATAAAAAGAAATGACTCAGTGGCGACCCCTGGGAAATGAAAATACATTCGGCCTATAGAAAGTGAAAGTAATTTTTCCAACGTAGAAAAATGAAACTTGGTACATCCATAGGACACCTCAGGCCAAACAGAAAAGTCTATGACAGCCACAGCCTAAACTCAACAGGAAGTCCGCCAGGTGGGGTGGAACACGGGACCACCTAAATCGCACCCCTCGGGTCAAAAGATTAAACCCAATGTGTTTTTTTCTAAAAGGCCCCAAATTTGTTGAGTATTATCTAGACACGAGTGCCAACCAAAGTTGTCATTTTGTTTTTTGATACATTTACGGCTGTGGTCGTAATGAGCCTGTGAAGAGGCAGCCATTTCTTTGGGAAATAAATGCCATTTACAAAATGCCAGGATCCTTCCTTTAAAGGACGCTCCTCCAGAGCCAAGACTAGAGCCTTGGAAAGCTCTTCAGAATCTTTTGGAACTTGTAAACTTGTTTTTTTAGACAAGTAATATTTACATTTTTACTTTTTAACAGGCGGGTGCAGCGATTTCTGAGCAAATCTCCAGTCAGTATTTTGTTTTTCTCGCCTTAGCCCAAACATAATCTATTATTTTTATAAGTTCAGACAGAAACCAGGGAATGTGGAGACCTTTAACTCTAAATACAAGGTGGTGTAGCAGGCCCCAGCAGTAGCACAGGCCCGAGATGATGAAGCAGGCTCCAGCCAGAAGAAGATTCAAGCAGAGGCACAGGCCCAGTTATCTGACATTACTGTGAAGTTTACGCTTTAAAGCACGAAATGCAATCCTCCGAGTACATGTGTCCCCGCGGTCGCAAGGGAGTCGAGGGCCTTTATCGCCGCTTGCGGCTTTAATTTATTTATTTTTTTTTTTTTCTGCAAATTGATCCTTAATTTGACCCAGTGAACATGCACGAAAAGTCATTTTTATTGGGCCCAAAGTTCAAGATCGGCGAAAAATTTATGTATTTGAAGTCCCCGAAAAAAAAATATGAAAAATGACTCAGTGGCGACCCCTAGAAAAGTCAAAATACATTGGGCCTATGGAAAGTGAAAGTACATTTTTTCCAATGTAGAAATACAAAACTTGGTACATTTATAGAACACCTCAGGCCAAACAGAAAAGTCTATGACAGCCACAGCCTAAACTCAACAGGAAGTCCACCATGTGGGGTGGAACACGGGACCACCTAAATCGCACCCCTCGCGTCAAAAGATTAAACCCAATGTGTTTTCATCTAAAAGGCCCCAAATTTGGTGAGTATTATCTAGACACGAGTGCCAACAAAGTTATGTTTGTTTTTTGATACATTTGTGGCTGTGGTCGTAATGAGCCTGTGAAGAGGCAGACATTTCTTTGGGAAATAAATGCCATTTACCAAATGCCAGGATGCTTCCTTTGGAGGAGGCTCCTCCAGAGCCAAGACTAGAGTTTTGGAAAACTCCTCAGAATCTTTTGGAACATGAAAACTTGTTATTTTAGACAACTAATATTTACATTTTCACTTTTTAACATTGTAAATCTCCAGTCAGTATTTTGTTTTTCTCGCCTCAGCCCAAGCATAAACTCTTATTTTCAAAAGTTCAGACAGATCCAAAGAAAACCAGGGAATGTGGAGACCTTTAACTCTAAATACAAGGTGGTGTAGCTGGCCCCAGCAGTAGCACAGGCCCGAGGTGATGAAGCAGGCTCCAGAAGAAGATTCAAGCAGAGGCACAGGTTATTTGACATTATCGTGAAGTTTACGCTTTAAAACACAAAATGCAATCCTCCGAGTACATGTGTGCCTGCGGTCGCAAGGGAGGGCCTTTATCTCCGCTTGCGGCTTTAATTATTATTATTATTATAATATATTGTTTGTTTCCTTTGGGCCTCGTCTGGGATCTGTCCTTGTGACGTGTTTTGTCTGAAAATCTTTCAGGTTATTCTTCTCAGATTTGTTTTGTTCGACTTCACTTTGTGTCATTTCGTCTGAACTTGACTAAAACGCTGATGATTTCCAGCTTTCTCCTGAAACCGTTCTCGGTCTGACCTCTGTCTCCTCCTGCCGCTCCCTTCCTTCAGTTGACGTCTGACGGCCGTGACGCGAGTGAGCAGCATTAAACCTGAGGCCGGGGCTAAACGCAGCTGAAAAGAGCACATTTGGCTGTGATTTAGTGAAACTGGGGCCGAGGTTTGAAGTTTAATGAAGACAGGATGTGGACAGGGGCCGCTACAGTGGCTCTCGCTGAAGTGGATTAGAGCTGACAAATGAGAGAGCCAGGCCCCGTCGTCAGAGCGAGGCCCCGCCGTCAGAGCGAGGCCCCGCCGTTAGAGCCAGGGCCCCGTCGTCAGAGCCAGGCCCCGTCGTCAGAGCGAGGCCCCGCCGTCAGAGCGAGGCCCCGCCGTTAGAGCCAGGGCCCCGTCGTCAGAGCCAGGCCCAGCCGCCAGAGCGAGGCCCC
>JALDNG010000149.1:577500-687500 GCA_024349245.1 Neodontobutis hainanensis | reverse complement strand
GTGTGTGCACGTGTGTGCGTGTGTGTGTACATGTCTGTGTGTACATGTTCATGTGTGCGTGCATGTGTGTACATGTTCATGTGTGCGTGCATGTGCATGTGCACGTGTGAGTGTGTACATGTGCACGTGTGTGTGTGTGCACGTGTGTGCGTGTGTGTGTACATGTCTGTGTGTACATGTGAGTGTGTGTGTGTGTGTGTGTGTACATGTTCATGTGTGTGTACATGTTCATGTGTGCGTGCATGTGCACGTGCACGTGTGTGTGTGCACATGTGTGTGTGTACATGTCTGTGTGTACATGTCTGTGTGTACATGTGAGTGTGTACATGTGTACATGTGCACGTGTACGTGTGTGCGGACGCCTGCTGTGGCCTGTCTCTGTTACTGATGCATAAATGTATGTGCCTCATGCATTTGTTTACAATAACTCCTTCCAGCTCTACAGGCTGTTACATAACTGTGAATAATGTGGGAACCAGAGCCTCTATATCTCCACCCCCTCCTGCCTTTTTCAGACCTACAGCCCCCCCACCGCTGTCAGTCTGAGTGATTTATCCATGCTGTGTTACTTATCTCTCTTCACTGTTTCGTTCTGTCATTTACTGCATGTGTACAATATTCACCGGTTAACTCTGTGGCCACACTCACTTCCTGTAGCGTTCAGACAGGAAGTATATGTACAATGTTTGAACAAATGTATGTAAAAAAATGTCTTAGCTCCTTTTATTTCCCACTGTTAAATGCTAAACAGGATACAGCACATTGGTTCATGGATGGGTCACGGGGCAGGACTCTGCTGCCGTTCTCTGTGGGACATTTAGATTCAGTTCACCTAAACATGAAAGGCAGTTGGGTTCAGTTTGTTACAATCACATTGTTCCATTTTCTCTAACGCTGTCCTCAGCAGCCTCTGCTGGACAGGTGATAGAAGTGCAGCCTGACCTACTTTCATAATAGCCCCAGGTGTGGCAGTATTCAAAGGCTGAGCCAGAGCAGAGGTGGCACTGCTCTAACTGCCATGTGACTTTTCTTTGTTTTTCTGAGTTTAATTATTATTCTAAACTTTAGTTACTCCATTGAATTAAATCTGTAGTTACTAATTACTGTTATTTGTGTTTTATACTTAACGAAAAACACGGCTTAGTATAGATAAAATAAACTGGAAAGTAACATGCAACCTGTGTCAAAACTTTAATTTAGTGGCAATTCATTTAGTAATTTAATAAAGTGGTCAGCACTACGTCAAACCAAAAATGTTGAAATATACAACGCAGCAGCGGTGACCAACATTCTCTCGACTTAAAATATAAAACCCTCTCAATGATTCTTCTCTTTCAGCTGCTTCCTTCAGAGGTCACCACAGCAAACGATTGGTTCTATTATATGGTTCACAGATTATATTAAGTAGTTTATATCCCAGATGACCTTCCTGACTCGTCTCTCTGGCTCAAAAGTACTCTGGCTTGTGACCCCTGGAAGCTGGGTTAAAAAAAAAAAAACAGAAACACAAAGCAATAAAAGCACATATAATTACAAAAGGATGTTTTTTGGAGGTGCACAGCAGAGTTGTTAGCACTTCTGCGTCAAAGTAAGAAGTCTAAATGAATTGTCCAAATATTAAGTGTTTTATTGTCTGTAACCACTTTAGTCCCAAACCAGCCGGAGAAAGACTGCAGCCCCCCGTGACCTGTAGCAGGATAAGTGTAGGAAATGAACATGAACGACTCTTCTTCTCCGACACTTGACTGCGCTCAGTTCATCTTCAGCTGTAGAAACAATGTAATGTACGTCTGCATCTTCTGCCTGTGTCCTCTCTGGGCAGCAGTAGCAACAGTGAGTAATGCATTCTGCTTTACCTCCCTATTTGTCCATTACAGGCAGTTATAAACTAATGGCTACCGTTTTAACATATGTTTTCACCCACAGAGTGTATCCAATTGAAAACTGCTGTAATATGGGCTCACTGTAGGTTTTCTCGTGATTACTGTCAAGTCCGTACAACCCAGTCTTTAGGGATTTGAGATGCTTTGCGTGATCGTGGTCTCGGCCTCGTGTTGACGCTGGGCTGTTGTGACAGACCACACTTAGTAATCCAGAGCGTAATTGCAGCAGTAGATATGTATAATTTGTAGCTCCCTTTACATCAGCCCCTCCCCCTTTCGGCTCGTGTGTAATGTTGCATTAAAGACACGTCGCATATGTCGAGGTTAAAGCGCCAGCGTGTTCCTTGAAGCGTGATTGATGTGTGTGAAGCGTTGCCGTGACAACGACGAGCACACTTTGACAGCTCTGAGAGAAAATGGACAGATTTTTTTTATAGATGGTGTAATTTGATTTGTATAGTATCAGAGATTTACTCATTTAAACAAGACGACTAAATGTTAATATATTTACCTCTTTTATTAATGGTTTATACAGTTATTAGTCTAAGTGCCCCAGGATATTAAATGTTCAGTTTTAATGATAGAAGGCACTAATATAGAATATCATTACATGAGGTTCCAAAGATGTGAAATTTACGGACGTCACATGACTGTGGGCGTTCTAGCTGCTGTATTGTTCCGAAAAGAGAGAGACCTAAACAGCATCAGTGTAAATCTCAAACTGTCCGACTTTAGCACTATAATTCCACATTTATTGAGCTTTGTGAAAAAAACAAATTACCAGAAACAAAATCCACGAGTCTTATCATGTGTAAACATTTAGTTTAAATATTATTTTTATCCTTTACCTTGGTGCTAAGTGATGAATCTACAAAGTCCAGTTCTGAATGAATGTGGTAGTGTATGGTTGTCAGTATCTATCTTTAAGTGTTAACCCTGCGATTGACAAAAAGGTTAATGTAAAAGCATCTGGACTCAGTTTTTAAGGTGAAGATGATTCATCTCCAGTTCCAAGAGACTTATACCTGAAACTAAACCTGACTGAAACAGGCTGTTCTGGTCTCACAGACGTTAGCTCTGAAAGGACAGTGTGACTCCTGATGTGAGAGTCGTTAGGGCTCAGGTGAGTCTTTAGTTTCACTGTTCCATTCAGGTGCTGTTGTTCTTCAGGTGAAACTGTTTTGGTTTAACCCACAAAAAAACAAAAAAAACAAATGGATAGTATTAATTGTTTTACGCATGTTTACCACTGGAGATGGGTAAAAAAATAATAAAAGGGGATGAGTTCTCAATCTCATAGGTTTGGTTGAAAGAATGGAAAACTTCTCAGTGCCTTAAAATGCAAAAGAACCAGGATAGCTGGATATTTCTGATGGACTTTCTTCAACTATCTAGTCTCCTTACTGGACTCCACACATTTGTCAATTTCTTCTGTCTGTACCTTAAGTTGCATCTGGCCTGCTTTTACTTCTCTTCACACAATTACACGACCCTTGCCCTCACCCTTAATCGTTAATATCTGTGTCAATTCAGCAAGTTTGGAGCATCTGTTGCAATCATAGATGCAAGAATATTACCAAGGCCTCTCTCTTTAAAATCCACTGTATGAACTCTGGCTTTTGCGATGCATAAAGAACTATTATAGAAGTTGGCTCCTTGATCTGTGATTAACGCCAGGTTAGTGCGCCGGCTCAGGCACAGCTGGCCGCTCTCAGGGGTCAACGCTGAGTTTGTGCAGCAACAGATACATAAGGGTTTAACATATGTTGGCCAGAAAACAGAGTAGTGCAAACCCATAGAGAAGAAATTTAATTGGTAGTTATAAAAAAAAAAGAAAAGAAAAAATAGGGGAAATAAAAAAAGATGGTATATAAATGTACTGCGTAAAGTAAGACGGGAAAAGTTGAATTTCTTGAATTGTTAGGTTTTCCACAAACACTAAACATGGAGCCCAAAAATAATGCACCAGATTCATTTTGGATCAAAAAACATACAGCAAATGAACAAAAATCAAACATTGTTAATTGTAATCAAATTAAAGTACTACTCATATTTTTGGCCCATTATGTGCACCATTTACTCTTGAAGCCCTTTTGAATTCAGGTTTGATGCAAATGAAGACTTTTTTTTCCCCGTATATAGTCTCGGTACAGAAGCATATGTTCCTTTGAAACATTCATCTTCAAGTGTTTGTGCATAAGTGAGTCTGCATATGTGGCGTCACCATGGCAACAAAGTGGAGACACTCTAGTCCCGTGAAATGTATTGATTACACTTTACCTGTGTGTGTTTTATACAGAAGCATAAAGTCGGGCATTATAGCGCCACTAGGCTGCGCTCTTGAGACTTGTGGTGAAAAAACTAAATAAAATCACTCGGATGTTTAGGCTCTGACATTATTACGAGACCATGTCTGCTGCATACTTGAAGTCTGGTGGAAGCAGGAATGCGATTTCTCTTTAAAATGTAAAGCTGAAAACAAATTAATGTAAGGTGTGAGAAAAGCAGCCACCTACGTCAAGACCGTTCTAAAACCCAGACTGCACAGAAAGCAACACAAGACCAAGATATACACAAAGTGTTCCAGTTCTATGTCCAGTCCTTATCCAAGGCTGAGTAAAAAAAAGTCCAGTAGTTTTGATTGAGCTTAAGATCAAGACTATTCATTCATTCATTTTCTACCGCTTAGTCCTGTTAGGGGTCGCAGGTGACTGGAGCCTATCCCAGCAGCTTTGGGCCTGAGGCGGGGTACACAGCTGCTAAAGTTAGTCCTCTCTGGTTAAGTGTAGGAACTAAAGTCTCTTTCCAGTGAGACTTATGGAGCTTAAAATATCTGCTTTTGTGGAAGACAAACCTGTGAGAAATTTAACTCTGAGGGAGTTATACACTGTCAAAAACATTTCTGACTGATATTTCTACACAATGCATTTTTAAGAAGAATGTGGTTTCTCTTTGAATATATATGTTAAAGTCATTGAGAAAATAATATAACCCACTGTTGATACTTGGGTTCATCTTAATTCCACCCGTCTTTGTCGTCTTGTTCACTAGAATGACAGCTTCAAGTTTCAAGGCCTTTTCCAAGAATTTGACTTTACCTTATTCAGATTAGAAAACTTCTGCTTTTACAGAGATACTTCAGCGAGCCTCTGTGGAAACCAGTGTCGGTCTTCTGATGAACTCTTAAGAATGTGGCGTATTCACCGAGATGAAAACACTTGTTCCCATTGAAGGTTTGCCCCTGAGAACACACCACAATGCTTTTTCTCCTCAAACAAACGTCAGAGAGGCTTTTGTGTCGATGAATTTAATAGTTGGCTCAAAGTTAGAGCAACTTTGTTTCCCGATAATTGTTCAGATCCCAAAGATTATTTACTTTAACCATGCGCCACTTTTTAGACTAGACACAAGGACAGGTGTGTGTTGTTGGAACGACAACCCCAAGATCTTTACAACAGAACTAACAGGAATGGCATTATCATTTTGATTTGACTTTAATAAAAATTGTATTCATAGTTTTGGCCTTAGTGTGCTGACTAGGATGCCTTTAGGAAAATAAGAAAATAGCCTTTAATTGTATCAACAGTATGGTTAAATATAGTAAATGCTTCAATTAAAGCAATTTACTGCTTAAACTTGAACTTGTCCAAGCGTTAAATGGTTTGCTGAATGTTTAGCCTGGCTTTCTGTCACATAGTGTAGATTTGAAAGAAAAGTGCAGTTGACCTTGAGGAAATGCATAGAGCCAGTGTCTTACTATGACAGGAGTTATGTGGGTCTCAAACTGTGGAAAATCAGGAGAACCTGAAACTAAAATTTGATGGATAAATAATTCTGATTTTCATTATCAACCTGATTGATTATTCCAATATTGCACATACTGTTAGAGCAGTTACAAAAACTGCTTGTGAATATCTTTGACAGGTAAATACATTAGCTAATGCTATATTGGACAATAACCAAGAGACTTTCAGAGACTGAGACCGTCAAGACCAAGACTAGTGCCTTGGCTCCGGGGCTGCAGCTCTGGTGTTTGAATGTGTGTGACTGTAGAGGGGAGTTTGGCATCTGCCCCTCTCTGTCTGCCCCAGGGGTAAATGTCTGTGAATTGGGGTAAATAGAAGCATCAAGTAAAGATGATGATTTATGTGAGGAAATCCCAGCAACAAAACAAAACAAAAAAAAAGTCTTGTCTAGACTTGGTTAAAAAGGCAGAAATTTCATTCATTTATTTTGAACCCCTTGGAGAAAGGCTGGAGCCTATCCCAGCAGCTTTGGGCCTTTTTAGACAGAGACAAGACACGAATAACAACATATTAGACTTTCAAAGACAAAACACTAGTCATTTGTTTTTACAGTTACATACATGAAAACATATTTTGCTGGATGTTCAGACTGCCAGCAGTTTTCCTTAAACAGAACAGTTGTTGAACTTACAGTAAAATACAGTCCACACAGTGAAGATATAAATGGAAGATGCCTCGAGTGGCCTCCAGTTCAGGGATCTCTGTCCTCTGCTAAACAAACTCAAAATAACAAGGTCGGCTTTCGTTGAACTTCTCCAACATTAAACAGTGTGTCGCGGACAAACAATGAATTTCTGTCGAGGCTTTTCAATAGAGAAAGTCCAAGAAAGAGCGACCCTGCGACAAAAACAGTTCAAAGACAAAACACCACAATGGTTTTTCCACACTGTAGAAAAATCCGTCTCTGTCCACTAAAATACTGTCATGTCATGTTTTGTGTTGACTCTACCTTTGACACAAATGTCCTTGGTTTTAGATAGTTTTAATTTTGAAACCTGAAATCTTTGGTACATTCCTCAGGTTGTGCTGTGGACATTTTCAATCAACATCAATCCCACTACAATGTTGCTCCTTTTTAATTGAAATATCTTGACCAATGTTGTCCAATGTTTTTCTACTGAAAGCAATTGGTTTGGCTCAACAGGTTTTTATCATATTTTGTCCAATGCCAAATCGTGCGTCCTTTGTATTTTTTGGCATTTTAGCGACCTCGTCTTGATGGTCACATTAGACGGACCTTGTGGTTAAAACAGTCATTGTACTTTAAGGCAGTGGTTCCCAAACTGTGGTAAAGACTCAAGTGGAAATACACACACGAGACTGAGATCTTTTATGATAAAATAGATATTAAAATATAAGATGTCTTTTTGTAACTGTTTTAAAAAGCTAAAGTGGAGAAAACGAATGGCATGTAAACGCGACTCTAAATGTGACTTCAAAGGACAAGTATCCAATTAACTACAGAGTGGATAAAGAATGAAGAATATTCAACTCATAATAATAGTTTAAAAGGTCTGGACTTGAGTAATTTACTGCCATTAAGACTTTAAGAAATATGTTTTTTTCTGAGTAGGTGCTTGGTGTGAAAGGTTTGAGAAGGTTTTGTTTCAATCTTTTAAACCAGATTTAAAGTTTGGACAACTGTACTTGGGTGGGTCAGTGTCTGTGGCAATTCTGAAGATACTAGTAACATGAAAAAATGTTCACACAATGAGAAATACTGTAGCTATTGTTATATTATTTTATCTTCTCCTGTTTAGGATCACCAGGTCATGAGGGTTGGAGACTATGCCAGCTGCTTTGGGTCTGAGGACAATCAACACTTGACCAGCAGTCATTTATTTTCAAGAGACACTCGTGACAAGGAGCAACAAGAAATAAAAGCTACGCAAGTGATGCTAATCCAGTAACCAAAACAAACGTTTGACATTGACCTTAGCTGTGACAATATGCAATAAACTCTGAGGAGCCCTGGCCTTGAAGAAAAAGCAGATCATGATCAAGTTTCCCAAAAGGAATTCTTCCAACGTGCCTTGAGCCTATTGAGAAAAAGCTGATAAATCACGAGATCTGTCAAAAAAAAAACATAAAAATACCTTTTCATAGGCACCAACATTTTTAGCTCATCTTTGCCCCATTTCATTCTAATCTCTTTTACTCTGTGTCTACGGCCCCTCATCTTTTATTAGATCCCCCATTCTTGTGTTAGAAGGTCACTCCAGTGCTCTGTGTCCTCTCATGAGCAGCTAGGTCCCCTCAGTGTGGTCCGGGACAGGTTTAGTGACGCTGGATTAAAGCCTGCATTCAGTGGAGATGTGGGGTCATCTGTGGGGGGCCTCTGGGGACTCTTTGAGGATTGTGATCTGTCATGGGCAGCCAGAACACATTTCAAGGCCCTTTTGATCCGAGCACAAGGCTCTCCACAGGCCTGCACTCACACAGTAAACGTGTACATTTACACTGGGGTCAAATGGAGGTCTCAATGACAGTCACAGCACAACGTCCAACAAAGTGCCATTGTATCTATCTGAGAACAACATCTACAGCTCAAGACCAACCAAGCCTGTATAAAACATTCCTACAGATGCTTTTCCAAGACATTATCAGTGATCTATCTGCTATGACAGTCAGGAATTATGTCTGCCAGGTTTTTCTCTGTGGAAGTTTGTCTGTGGTGATTGTGCATCTAGGAATTAATCTAAAGATTTCCAACATAAACAATTATGCCCAAAAGAAATAGAGTACATAAAACAATTCTGCCTATGGATGCACAATAAACATCCATAATGGGAAAGGGCTATAGGCCAAACAGACTCAAAGGGTCCTCAAAAGCCCCGTTACGTGGCCTTTGCAGGAAGATAGCCACATGGGACATGGGTGGTGTTGTCAGTACCAATACCTGTGAAAATCTACAGTTCTCTGTAGCAAAGCAAAACACAAAAACACACCATTTTAACATTTACATTTAATTTTAATTTTTATTTTTATTATTTATTTATATTCTGTTTCAGGTTTTCCCACAAATAGAAATACGAGTAAAAAAACTAACAAAAACAAAAAGTCGTGTTAATGAATGATTACTAAATTAGGTAAAATGAGTTTATACTTCAATTTAATCTAAACTGAGTTAGGATCCAGTTTTAAAGGACTTTTAATTTTGCTAAAGTTATTAGGGTAGCTCAAAGTAAACTAGCACTAAGACCCAGCGGAGCTGCTCAAATGCCACCTTGTTGCTCTCTGTGCCGAACGGTCAAAAATAAAAAGATGCACAAATGTTAAAAGCAAGTGACATGTTAGCTTTGCAGACTCAGACTCAGCTCCACTGCAAACTTCACTTCAGAGGCGCGTGTGCTCAAGGCTAGTGGCAATTTTAATGTGGTAAAATAAAATTTATGCTAAGGACCAACTGTGCGTTCAGAACTGCGTTGACCGGGTGCTTGGTACCGTGATGTTTTGATACCGACTTGGTTCCGATGTAGCAAAACTTTTGACAACACTAGTTTGTGACAGATCAAAATCTGTTTATTTCCACACTTCAAGTATCTGGCGAGGCTGAGACATCTGTCCTCTCTGTCTTGAAATGGAAACAAAGGGACTAGAGACAGCTGTAGTCTAGAGAGTTATTAAAAATGTGATGGATGAATGATGTCCAGTATAAAGCATTAACACTGGACTGAGGACAAGTCACAGTGAATAAGTGGCATTCAAGGAGCTCCACAGCCTTACTGTTGGAGGAACATCTCTGCTTAATTTTCTTCAGGTTTTTGTTGGACAAAATGATCAAGGGCCCTCCACTGGGACAGACATGTGACCTCCTTTTTGCCATTGTATTGGAACTGTCGCTCAAAGGACTGGCTGAACAGTCTTGAGGACCTCCAGGGCCTGGACTAGGACTAGGACATTACACTTGTATTGAATTTAAATTAAAGTGCCTTCTTAATAAATAAGCTGGTAAATTGAAGTATTTTCTGTGGGTGACCCCTGTTATTGCTGCCTTTATTTTAGCAGTATTTGTTTTACATTGGGTTCAATTCAACTGCTGCATTTGTTATTTGCGTTTGTCCAGCGCTGGCCTCTTTTTTGACCTCATCTATTTCTCAGTTTAGCCTCCATGTTTTATTTTGAGCGTGGCACTATTTCCATCTGAACCCAGCGTCACCGAGAGGCCAGGACATACAGAGCGTACTTGAGAGCCTCTCAGTATCATCCATGCTTCTTCCTGTTGGAATATCCTTGGATGCTGTGGACATTGAGTGCACTTTGCTGGGGTTATTTAAAAAGGGTGCATGTTTCTAAATGGAGCATGAGAAGTGTACTTACAGAATAGAGATGCATAAGTGTGCTGTTTATGTATTCTGTAAAGATGTTAATGTATGTAACACGGGTCATTACGTACTTGTACATCCACACATTATCAATGCCTTCCATTACCTGTGCACTAGACTAGTCTATGAGTAGCACACAGTTTTAGGCTTTAAGGCATTTACGTGTCGTCTAAAAGGCTTCCTTATTTCTAATCAAATATGCTTTCTGGTTCATTTTACTTTCCTAGACTCCTGCAGCACAGTGAGAAGGTTGTGGGATCAAGCCCCATGTCATTACATTACTGTGTGGACTCTGAATGTTCTCTGTCCTGCTCTCATTGGCTTTGGGGATTTGGTTAAAAGGAAAGCCTTAAACATGTTCTTTCCTGACTTTATTCCACTTTTTTGTTATTTTTACACAGATTAAAACCTCCAGGTGGGTGTCATGTATGAACACTGTCTGCGTATCCTTGGCCCATTATCTTTTTATTTTTAACATGTTCTTTTCATTGTTATATGCTACACACATTCCTACAGACATCCGGTAATGTTAACGTAACATTAGCCAGAGATCAACCACTTTTACTGTAGAAGAGGTCCTAACTGTAGTACATCCCAGAAGTCTTTTAAACCTAGATTTTGACCATGATAGTTACTTGTCATTCCTCGCTCTGTTTGATTTACCCTCTTACCCATTATCTCTGTACATGTACAATAAAAATCTTTATATAGCGCTTTCCACCTGTAGTAGACACTCAAAGCGCTTTACATACATTAAACTATTTACTAGTGTTACAGAACTTCACTGGAGGCAATGTAAGTTAAGTGTCTTGCCCAAGGACACAACGGCAGTATGCGGGGGGATGTTTTGGGATGTTTGGAGCGGGAATCGAACCGCCCACCCGCCGGTCAAAGGACGGCCTGTGGTCTGTTCGGAGTCTGCACGCCCTTCCCGTCTAACTGTGGGCACTCTCAACACTACGTCCTCCTCTGAATGTCCATGCATGTGCAGTGAACTGGTCAATCTAAATGACCCATCGTGAATAAATGTTAGTGGTTCTTTTCCAGTGTCAGTGTTTAAGTCTTAGCCCTGGCATTGACTGAAGATTCAACCTCTGCAATCCATGACAGGATAAAAAAAAAGAATGTAAGAAAAAAAATGTATTTACGTGTAGCTCATGAGGTTTGGCATTTTTCCAAAAGCATCTATCTCCTTGATGTAAAACCTTGAACATTTATCTTGTTCAAGCAACCATTTAGCAACCGTACTCAGAGCACATACCTTTATTTTGTCTGTTTTTGTGGATGGTTGTATACATATCCATCTGCATAATGACCTAACTCTGTGTGCCGTCAGGGCTACTCTTTATTTTAAACTCGTGTGTCTGCTCTTGTGCGTTTTGCTTGTGGCTTAAAAGGGCTATGTTGTACTTAAAGGTGCATTACAGGTCTCAGGCTAATCCGCAGTGATAGCTAAAGTGCTCTGCCTCAACCACAGGAGACTCCGTGTTTGTGTGGATGGGCTGGGTCAACGCAGAGGAGACAGCGCTGGATGGGGCCACCGTACACATTATTCTGCATAAATTTTGTATTGGCCTCTTGCTCACATGTACAGAGGATAAAGAGTTCAGTTCAGGACAAACAGTGGACACAGGACACGAGAAAAGAGGCTAGAATAAAGTTAGGAACACAAACAGAAGGTAGAAGAAGTGCTCAAAATGCAATGGTTCTCCACACTGTAAATCCCCATCTATACCCAATGTAAGCATCCATTATTTGTTTCGAATCATGCAAAGACTCTATACTAAGTCCACAGAAGCAATGCACACAAGAACAGTCTGTAAACATGCCATAGTCACAGCAAACATACTGAACATGTCATCTCCGCACAAGCATCAAGCCTCACAGCAGGAGAGTGTTTACTATAGGCACTTAAGAGACATCCGAAATCTCAATAAATAAGGGAACGGATGGAGGGAAGGAGCCCTGTGCATAATTAACACAGAGCAAATGTAAAGGCCTGTGTTAACGGTGTTCAAACCTGAATTCACATCAAACATGTCCATTAGATGAACGTCTCAGGAAGTTGATAAAAGAGCTTTGTTTTCATTTAATGAACCGGGTCTGGTCTGAACAACTCAGTTTGGCTCAGATAACCCCTACAAAGGCTCATGTTTCCACTTCCTGATGTCCCATAAATGCAACAAAAATGTGTTTTTATGAGACATTAAACATATCTGAAAGTCTTTTAAAACTTGGATGTGTTGCCAATAAAAAACATAGAGTGTAAGTCTGATGTGAAAAAAAGCATAAAGCTCCTATATTTTAGTAAATCCACCATTTAATGTCTAAATAAAATGTAAGGATTTAATTCAAACAGCGAGATCCGTACAACAGTGACTCTTTTAAACCAGAGACAGTGGTTTAGCCTTTTGTTATATGTAAAACTCCATTAGCATTAGAGCCTGGCACGAGGAAAAGAAGGTATAGTAACCTTGTCTGATACCTCCACAAGTGTAGGAGCAGATGTTTTCATTTCGTTTTTTCTTCTGTTTATCACTGGTATAAAAAAAACATACTTTAGTGATGGATGTGTGAATAATGTCCAGTTTCCTCTTGAACACGACTCGGTCTAATCTTTTTTATGTTGTAAAATTTTGGAGCCATTTGCATAAACTTTAGTAAATCTGGCTGCATGCTTTATTAACTTACTCTCATCTCAGTTTTTGTTCTGGATTCTCTGTCTACATTCTCCATGTCTTTTCTGCCTTAAACAGCACTGCAGCCTTTTGGTGAATCAGGAAAGCCCCATAAACATCTCCTTAGTAAATCTGGATGTATATTTATAGATACCGTGGACAAATAACTTTATAATAACAATCCATTTCCAGAATCTTCGATTAAGGAACATCTGAGTGAACTGTGAGGCTGTATATCAGTGCGTGTCCTAAGTGCTGAGGGACAGGCTGCAGGAGTCAGACCCAGCCTGCAGCGCTGCACAAGACCTATTTTAATTCTTAACTATCTGTCCATGATTTATTAATCTGCATTTGAAACAACAATTACAGTGTCAGAAGGGATCAGGCCAGAAACTTAATTGCGCTGGAAAACACACCTAATGCAGAGGTTTCCAGGACCGTGCTGCACTCACAGCAGCCTCCAGCAGAGCCCGAGCACAAGGCTCCTGTTCACTGTGCCTTATACAGCTTCAGTGTAAATCTCAACGTTGATGCTGCCTGTGCATTAACACATGACTAAGTTGTGTATCAACTGTCCTCATTCAGCACCTGCAGTTGCATCAGGTTAATTACTGCTTTTGTTGATGAGTCAAAAGTGCTGCTAACCCACATTCAAAAAGTTAAAATGATAAAGTATTCTGTGCCCTTTGTACCCCACTGCCTCTAAAAACTCTAGAGGAAATGTGTCTTAACATCAGCATTAGGCCACATGTGATGCTCTTGTCACTTGGGCTAAAATGATTTAAAGATGTTTAAAACACAAATATAGTATATGTTTCAGTTTTCAGAACCTCTTGAAAACAGAAATCTTATCCTTGTGCTTAATACATCCCCATCAGGTTCAGGTAGTGTCTCAAATGGGCCATTTCGTTAGCGTCCCTCTTTACAAGGAGCAGCTACCATCACTTAGCGGCCCTTAAACAACTGTTTCCTTGTACAGCGCCGGTCGCTAATGGCATCTGTAATGAGGCTGACCCGCAGGCCTCGTCTAATTTAAAGAGCCTGTTAAGTGACTCGATGAATCTAATGGTAATCTTTAAAAGCCATGGAGAAAGTTTGTTGCGGGAGCTTTTTAAGAGTGGTGTTGAGCAGCTGCAGTGAGACTTTCCACCAATCGGCTTTGATGTACTGTAGGTTTGTGTCCCCAATCTCAAAAATGTAACGTATCTATAGCACTTTTAGAGGTTCTTCTTGTCACAGGATATTTATTTGATCCCCTTTATGTCCCCTTCATTCCTCAAAGATAAAAGTAAAGTATTTTAATCGTTTTGGTTGAATTTTTTTACATTCTTTTTGTGGTGCATATATTAGATTACTTACAGTATGTCTTTTGTTTTGTCTGCATAACCTAAAGCCTTACACTGATAGGTTTGAATCCCAGTTTGGTTCAGTCAGGCTAATGTTTCCACTGTGTTGTGTCCAAAAAAGCTGACAAACCATGACGGCACACGTGCAACAAAAATGTCTCTGGAAGCAATAAAAACATTCTTCAAAAAAATTCTGCATATTAAAAAAAAAGTGTATCCTCTGCTGAAATAAGAAAGGTTTAGCTGTGACTTGTTCTGGAGCAGAAGCTGTGTGGAACTCATTCAACTAAAACAGGATTTTGCCTGATAAAAATTAAAACTTAAAGTAGCTGTGCTTAGGTCAGCTTTAGGAAAGACTTGTTTATTGTGTCCCAACCACAACCCTCCAGATGTCATCAGATCACGAGGACTGGACAATATATCCAGTATATATACGTGTGCTACAGTAACCCTTACAGACTCTACACCGGTGTCCTTAGAGTTATATGATGTACCAGAAATTCACCAAGACTCTGAGCTGTTCACTGTCAAAAAGTGGAATATCTTGAAACCAGAATATGTCCTTCTTTTTGTCACACATATCCGACAGGACTCAAAACTCCTGTTCCCATATTCTCCAAAGTCTCGTCTTTCTCGCATCTAAAGGAACCGCAGTGTAATTCTCGTCCTGGTTCTTTATATTGAGGCTGGTATTCCATGTCAAAGGCTCTCTTTTTTATTGAACATCAAATCCTCGGCGTCTCGCCTGGTGCTGTCTCCATGCATATTCAGGAGGCGGCCTGTGCTGTATAGCACCAGCTAGCCCCAAAATCCTCCAGTGTGGGCATTAGAGCTGCAATAACAACATGAATAGCACTGTATTTAGAGTATAGCTGGCCACTAGGAGGATGTACTGTATGGAACAATGCTCAAATGCAGAACACAAGAGACTGCAGACACAGAATAAACTGCATCTGGACCCATCTGGATGAGCATACAACCAATCAGAGAGCTGAAGAACTTCATGAAGCCCAACTGTTTGTGATAAATTGTTACAATTGGTTTGACAAGAAGTGGAATTTGCCATAAAGGGAAAGGAGTCCAGACCCACTTTAGAGTTTTTGTGATGTCAGTGTGTAATCCAGTCCACCACATGAACAAGACTTTAAATAACTTCATTTAGAGACACGCTAACAGTCTGAGTGAGTCTGTGTGAAGACTGCAGAGAGTTCCAGACCGGCTAAATCTAAAAAGAAATTCAACTTTTAAATAATTTATGTGTATAGTGTTAGAAAATGTAAACTAAACCTATGTAGCTGCCCAAAGTTGAAATATTTGTTGAGCTTTGATGCTACAGGTAACACTCAGTTTTAATTATCTAGCTTAGTATATTAAGTTTTTGTAAATCATCACTTAGTGAGGTTTTGCAGACAAGGGGCTCTTGAAATGGAAATTTATATTTTTTATTTTTTCACGCTAATGCCTGTGGACTAACACTAAAGGTTGTGGATGCATGAAGGTACATTTTTTCCACCTGTTTCAGAGGACATTTCCTCTTCTGTTATTCCTTTCTCGTTGTTTTCGTCTCGGGCTCCTGAGGCGGCGCTCTGAGTCCAAAAAGTATGGGGATGTTTTGCAGTAAGGAGACTCCCCACTGTGACACTTTGCATACTCATTTAAGCTTTACTGCTGACTTAAAGAGAGGAGCGCACGGCTATAGAACGAAACCTGACGGAAGTGAATCTGGGACAAGCCACAGTGGGGAGGATTTATACAGCTTTCATGGAACATAGTCACTTTGATCATGATTTTAAGGCAAGGTTTATTTGTATAAAACAACGTGCATACAGTCATTCAAGTTTTAGATGCAGCATTGACACAAACCTAACCTTTAATTCTTAAAATAAAATATATTTACAAAGCTAAATAAAAGACTGTGGTGGACATTTTACCATCCAAGAGTAGATCCAGCTTGTACCAGGCCTGTCTATACCGGTTTATTACCCTCTACTTATTCTGAGCGTGTCCTGTCAAAATATTGGTGCATTACATTGACATTTTTTTCCTTGGTCTCGCTCAGGTCCCATTTTATCTGATGAAAAATTCAAAACGACACAGAAATGGACTCGAAACACTGGGGATCCTGGCAAATGTTGTGACAGGTTCAGAAATAAAATGGTCAAGAAGAAGGTAATGTAGGTTTAGGTCACACTTAAAATTTTAAAGAGGTTAATTCTGATGGTGTTTATTTCTTCAAGAATTGTAGACAAACAAAAGATAGTTCAGAATAGTTCAGTGACTTCCTCAACAAGTTTAAACTAAAGAAACACTATGGCAAAACAGCTCATTATATGGAATATTATAAGAATTACCAAAGTATATTAATAACCAACCACCAAAACTACCGCAAGAAAATCTACTGTTGGGAGGTTGTTCTCTTGTCTTTAAAGAAGAGGTTTCTTCTTCAGAGTAAACAGCAAACCTCAGAGAGAAATAACAACCAACAAATGCACAACAAAATGTCAAGTAAGCTGTCTAATGTCGTGTGTGTCCATTCAGTGCCTTGGATTGTAAGGTGCTAAAGCATTAATCCAGAAGATGTACATTTAGTTTTCCATAAAAGAGAAAAAAATTCTAAAAACATTGCTAAAAACTATGTTTCTTCCATCCATTCTCAGATTAAAATATCATTTCCTTTAGTAGTAGTAACTGTATGAGCATCTCACTTCTCTGGACTTCCATTGGATAAACAAATGCTCAGTGCTAACAGCATCAGTGACGGCCAAGTGCTTCTCTGATGCTGCTTTGAACGATGTGGGAGTGAGACTTGGACAAGCTGCCCCCCGAAATCATAAAAAGATCAATTTGATCATTTCGGCGTCGGTTCCTGGTGAGTGCGACCGATTGGCGTGAAGAGTCCTCTGGTTATGAAGTGGTCTCTGGGCAGCTCAGGACTTGGCAGTACGGCGTTAACTCGGCACAGCTTGCCACAGTTGACCGTCAGCCCAGGCAGATGGCCAGCTACCAAACAGCCCTATTAGCATTTGGTCTGGATTAAATCAAATGCCCGGTGGAGAGCTGTGTCTGGGAAAGCCCTGGAAGTGCCGCCGTCGAGAGAAAATCAACATGGAGCGTGAACAGAGTTTGGCTCGGATCTGGATTTTAAGTGTGATCGTCGGCGCAGTTGGCTGGAGGCCGGAAGATGGACAACTGGACTGACAAACACTTCGGCAACATGGGATTATGAGGAACTTTACCTAATATTCATCTTGGATTAAATTCAAAATGGCATGTTTTTATTTCTTCTTTTATTAAAAACTGAACTTAAAAGTGTTTTCAGGGAAATGGAATGTATTGCAAAGCAAAGATTTTAAAAGTACCAGGCTATCCAGTTCAACAACCATTTTGCTGTTTAACTAGAAATTAGAGCACAGGGCCAAAACAAACTATTCAGCCGCCACATCCAGCTTGCCTGCAGTGCCACAGCTCTGGTGTATGAAGGTGCCACAGCTCTGGTGTATGAAGGTGCCACAGCTCTGGTGAATGAAGGTGCCACAGCTCTGGTGTATGAAGGTGCCACAGCTCTGGTGTATGAAGGTGCCACAGCTCTGGTGTATGAAGGTGCCACAGCTCTGGTGTATGAAGGTGCCACAGCTCTGGTGTATGAAGGTGCCACAGCTCTGGTGTATGAAGGTGCCACAGCTCTGGTGAATGAAGGTGCCACAGCTCTGGTGTATGAAGGTGCCACAGCTCTGGTGAATGAAGGTGCCACAGCTCTGGTGAATGAAGGTGCCACAGCTCTGGTGAATGAAGGTGCCACAGCTCTGGTGTATGAAGGTGCCACAGCTCTGGTGTATGAAGGTGCCACAGCTCTGGTGTATGAAGGTGCCACAGCTCTGGTGAATGAAGGTGCCACAGCTCTGGTGTATGAAGGTGCCACAGCTCTGGTGAATGAAGGTGCCACAGCTCTGGTGTATGAAGGTGCCACAGCTCTGGTGAATGAAGGTGCCACAGCTCTGGTGTATGAAGGTGCCACAGCTCTGGTGTATGAAGGTGCCACAGCTCTGGTGTATGAAGGTGCCACAGCTCTGGTGTATGAAGGTGCCACAGCTCTGGTGTATGAAGGTGCCACAGCTCTGGTGTATGAAGGTGCCACAGCTCTGGTGAATGAAGGTGCCACAGCTCTGGTGTATGAAGGTGCCACAGCTCTGGTGTATGAAGGTGCCACAGCTCTGGTGTATGAAGGTGCCACAGCTCTGGTGTATGAAGGTGTGACTGTGGAGGTGCGTTCGGTGGTGGCAGCCCCCCTCTTTGTCTGCCCCAGGACTGAATGGGGTGAATGGAAGCATCATGTAGCATTAAAGGTATTTGGAAATATATATATATATATATATATATATATAAAAAAAACACTACATAAACACTCAGGACTTTGAGTTAAACACAAGACAAGACACCACAAAATCTGACAAAAAAAAAAAGTTTGTAGGTTTTTAATGTTGTGTGAAAGACGTTATAAATGGTTTCTTTATTGTCATTACACATGTACAAGTACAATGCAACAACATTGTAGGGTGTTAACGGTTAACATTTTACATTTATACATAGATAGACACACAAAGAGCAAGTTATAGTTATATCCATCCTACAATAGTCCAACTATGACTCAGATTCACAGGATTGATTAAGTTATACAAGTGTCTTACCGTTGGGCCATGAAGTCTGAGGTGGGAGGAGCTTTTTACTGATTGCATGACGTACAGTAAACAGTTTTGCTGTTGGTGTAATTAGTGCAGAATAAAGTGTGGCATAAAATACAACGAGAAGCAGAGGAAACCCTCCAACATTGGCCTTCAAATCAAACACGTCATGAATAAATAATCAAATATTGTTTAAATTAACAGCAGTAGTTTAACTGAAAAGAAAACTGAAGATTCCTGTTTTATTTATTGGAAGAGTACAAACACTCACAAGTGCCAAGTCTTTACATTCATTCAATATTTACATTTACGTCATAAAGTTTAGATGACAAACACATCTGTAAGAGAAAAACAACTAAAAGTGCAAATAGTATGGTTGCGTGAGCTCTCGGTAGTTTCTTGATGAGAACAATTGCATAATATTTGTGTTTGAACATGGACTCATGTGAAGCGTTTCTACACTGACCTCTGAAGATTATTGCTCATGAAAATATAGCTCTCTATGCTAATTTACTCGTATGGCTTTCTGAACTTTGTAGTGGTAAAAGAAGTAGCCTGAAGCCACTAAGTACACCATAAAGACTGCAATTGGTCAAACAAACTAATCTTTTCAGATGATTTGTGAAGTTTGTGGAACATCTCTGGCCTTGTATGTGGATATATTAAAATCTCTTCCTGTGTGGTGGGTGGTATTAGTTAGAATATATGCAGTGTGGTTAGATGCAACCTTTTGCCCCTGTTTTCCTCGTGTTGTGTCAAGAGCTTGTGTCGTGTATAGATTTAACATCACACAAGAAACTGGTTAGGTTTGTACCGAACACCAGGATGCAGCATAAAAGTGGACTGTGCCTTGTTTTTTTTGCTCCATGTGTCGCTGGTGGAGCATAAATGGGGTATGAGACTGACTGAAATGGGATAATGATGAAGGGAATTCCACAAATAGAATCAGAAACATGCTCCAAAGGACTTTTTCTGCAAACAATTAGTGATAATTTAGCAAAAAGTAAAACAAACAGCACTTTAAAACTAAATAAAACTGTTAAATAGGAACATAATAAAAAGAAATCTTAGCCATTTCAAACACCAATTTCAACAGTAAGTGTGAAATTCTTCTGTGATGGTACTTTTTATTCTCTTCTTTTCAAATACTTTCCCCAGACATTTCAACGTTAACTTAAAAAACATTTTTCAGGACGGCTAAATGAACAAAAAATGTAACCCTATCACCTCAAGTTACATGGTAATGCTTCATAAAAAAAGAAAGTGTGCCCTCTATAGATTTGAGAAGACAGAAGTTATCAACAGAGACCAGACAAAACTTCCACATCGACCATAGACACATACAACCAATCAGAGAACGGAAGCGCTGCATAATTCCAGCTCCATTTGACTCCGAAGTGAATGCATAATCACACTGTTTCTGTGCATTTATCTCTTTTTAACTTTAGGATAAAGAAAAGAGCTCAGAGTTCTATTGGTAAGAGCTTCTCTGAGAGGAATCCAGTGGCCTGTCATGTTTTCACTATCCCTCACAAACACGGGCGGCGGCGCAGCGTGCACGCTAATCTGAAATGATTGCATGTCCACTTACATAAATTATGGACCGAGCGGGATGCATTATTTACTGAGCAGAATTAAAAGGCATGCCAGGTTTTCTGATGCCGTCACAACATCACGACACACTCTCCAGAGACACAGCAGGGAGTACAAATAAAAACTTTTCAACTCAAGTGGAATTTGGGTGATGTTGGGTTATGTCTACGAAAAAAATTAAAAATCAGGGTTCCCACATTACTTTTAATTCTGGGCAACATTTTATCATTACAATTCATTTACAACACTTTTATTCCTCTATGTGATGCAGAAACAGAGAATAACACCACACGGAGGAGCCAGAGCTACACATGGACCAGTGTTTTAGAACCTGTGCTTCATCATCAAAGAAGGTTGAACACAGATGTGTCTGATAACATTTGCATACACATTACTAAAGTTGCAAAAACTATAGGTAAACCCCAAATCACCTCAGTGGATCATATCATTCTACAAATGCATTTAAGGTAATATGTAAAGGCTATAGCTTCTTCTCCATCTGCAAATGATAAACAACAGTGTACTGTACATACGTAGAACTGAAGTCCATCTGTTGAACACGAGAACAGTGACTAATTTCACAGCACACTTTCAATAATTGGAAAATACCACTGGTCTTGTGGAACATTGTTGGTAAGAGCCACAAACCTGAGGTTTCACTGCAGAAAAACATTTTCTTTGGTAATTGTGTCACTAGCCCTACTGTCTCCTATTGTCCTTTTTAAAAACTGTAAAAAACATTAGATATGTTTACCTTAGAATTACGGGAAAATGAATTTGTTTGGCTTGAAAATGGACTACAGTGCATTAACCAGGTCAGTCCAAGTAAAAGGTTCCATTTTCCAGGAGAAAATGTATGGCTCACTCTTCCTATGTGGCTTATTATCACACATTTAATGCACTGCGGTTCCCGGTGCATATTTTAGCATCCTAAACCTCACAAACACTGCTCTCAGGTGAAGGTGGGAGCTTGTTGGCTTACTGTACAACCGGCCACTCTGTTTTATTTTATTTTTTCTTATTTTCCAGCCATTTCTCTTTACCTTGACCCTCGACTAGCAGCTCCTCCACTGCGTGTTTAAAGAAGAAAAAAGCTCTCCGACTGGTCTTGTTTCATTCAATATGCACCTCCTCGGAGAGATGGAGAGCCAGCTTTTGTAATTGTTGTGTTGTGGGTGGTTTTGTGGATAATACGAGGGGCCGCGGATGCAATTCACCATCTTTTTCCTCGTGCTTGTGCCTGTGTAGCCCGAGCTTTTTGTGTATTTAAGGTTCCCTCTCTCCACGCTGTCTCTCAACCTCGCGCTCATTATCCATTCTCCTCCAGCGTAATAGTGCAAGGGTTGTTAAACCAGCTCGGGAAAAGCCAAATTTAGAAAAATCAAGTTTTACTCCGTTGTAAGACCTGGGCTAATGACTACGGCTAAACTATGTACTTTACAAACTCCACCGAACGCAGGCACTTTCGTAGTAGCAGAGGAGAAAGTTGCTTAAAGACAACAAAGTGTGGGCATATGTTGTGTACGTTTGGCCCTCCTGCTCGTTTGTGTGGGAGTGAGCTACAGGGGCACATTCAAGCACAAACCGTACATTTAATTGCTCTGAAGAGGAATCTATACGAGGACATTAACTAAGACTGGGCATGCATTTCTTAATTGATGTGTGCCGTGCCCTCTCATGTTCAGTGTTCCGGCGGCCATATTGCTACAGGCGTCTTCTACCCACGGTCACGAGTGCAGGTGTGCAGCGGGGGCTGATGTTCAAGGTGTCTCTCAGGTCATAAAAGAAGAGTTGATCCCTCGCTTTTAACCATATTGTGCTAATTACGAGACACAACGTTCCACTCAAGACAAGACCACTACTGACTGTTTATGGGAAGACATTACAGCTTCATGTTTTCAGTGGACAGAAGTATAAGCACTGTTGGTTTTCCATTTGTCTGTTGACCACACGCTTTACTGCACAGGGTTAACCAGCTTTAAAAACAAAACAAAACCTAATTATTGTCTTTTTGACCAGATAAAAACAGTATTCTTTAGTACATAAAAGATAATAAAGCAGATTTCTATTATTTGGGGATTTCTCTGAACTAGGACAGTCCCATTGACCACGTGTTAAAGAGTGTTAGTTTTGCTCATTGATAAACTTATTGATCTCACAGCCTCACTTACACAGGTGACTGGTCCCATCTGAAGAAGGGATGCTCCCCTGACTTTTGGTCTACATGGCTTGTCAATATTGATTCAAGGGTCTTATTGGAACAGTGTGTATTCCAGCCCTAACTCCATCTGTTCACCCAGAGAAACACCAACAAAAAATATAATAATGGATAGTACTTATATAGCGATTTTCAAGATACCCAAAGATGCTTATGATTTATGCTAATTATCTATTCACACCGCAGTCACACACTGGTGGTGGTAAGCTATTTTTGAAGACCGAGAAAACTGTGGGATGGCATCGGTCTGACACCGAACTCAGAGTTAGAAATTTAAACTTCGCTTAAGCTAAAAAAAGTAAGAGAAACCTCCTTTCAGTGCAGAGCCACGATCTGTTTTCTAAATCAAATGTTTATGATATAAGCTCTGAACTGACACTAATAGCATCCCGTTAAGACAGCCTTAGCATAAACAATAGTAGACAAAGAATGAAGACACTTTATGCATTTGTTCCAGAGTGGGTTTAACACAGCCTTACCCATAATACCTCTGAGGAAGTCATTACTGCAGACACCTCTGGGAAATACAGCTCATATATTGTCAAAGTCTCATTCATGACACTTAATTGAAATCTTTATTTGCTTAATTGATGGCTTTCTTTCTCATTGGGAAGAAAAACTGTGTGTTTTTTGCACTTTAGCCACTGTTAGTCCCTCTCCTGGTTATTTCCCTCATGTCAAAGGTGACATAACACGTTAAAGCAATTTCACTGACTGTGATGATTCTGATGTGTTTTCATGGTAAAGGTGAGTGAGGAGGAGGATGAAGCCTAACAGGCAATTAGAACAAAGTGTTTGGAGCAGAGCAATTAAAAGTCCAGGTTGTGTTCTTAAGATAAAGCGCTGCAGAGTCACAAAACCACAGTCAGATGGAGAACAGTGTATTTCTAGAAGATCCTGACACAGTGAGCTAAACAAGCAATATTTTATGTCATATGGAGACAATATAATGGGCCTGTATGGGCTTTAAGGCTAAAATAAAAGAAACCATAGTTTTACAAAAGGAAGATTAGTGATTAGTCTTCAGAGCAATTACTGCGAGTCGATTTAGAGAGAGGGGTAGGAATCAAGCAAAATATCAAGACACACACACAAGAAACACAGTTATGTACAATATGTCTGTTAAGTGATGCACTTTACTTTTGACATAATTTTATTGCATGAATGATTTTTTTAAAGTGCATTATCTTGAGGCATCTTTTTTTTTTCTTCAAAGCCGATAAAAGCATCCACTAGTGTCAATATGACAAAGATTAATCCTTACAATAATGGACATTTGAACAATTTGTTACAATAATTGATTGAAGTATTGTGTGGTTATTTTGTCCAAACCTGTTTTGTCACATTAAACTGAAAACTGAATTTGTGTTGAATAGGTGGCTCTCAAAAAACAGTTTAGCACAATTAAGGTTTGGCCGTGAAGTGTTGCATGCTAACCTTTGAACCAACTTCCTTTTCTGCCAATGCCTGAACCTCCCCCTACGATCGGCAGCAGCCAAGCTCTTTTATCCACCGCCGGTAGTTTCACCCACTTCTATTGATTCTTTATTGACCCTAGGTGTCCTCAGGTGCCACCTCTTCCCTGTGCATTGACCTCATCTTCGGCTGAAAAGCAAAGAACGAGCCAACATTGATTTCTTCTCTACATACAACTCTGAAAAGACGAGCCAATGGCGGTAGGGCAGGAGAGATGCCTGAATAACGGCTCCTACATATGAAAGGAGATGTAATTCTAGCCTTTTGATTTGCAACTAGGAGCAATAATAGCACGGGTTCCAAAGGACAAGAAAAGACTTGAGCGCTTGTTGGATGGAGGCAACCTTTGGCAGAGAACTTACCGGTTTGTTTCAACAGAAAGTCTAGCAACAAGCAAGAAGAACTAAATCAAGAAGACTTCCCAGGCACTCTAACTTATGAACAGAGCACAAGGAAAAGAGCCTTCATTATACTGGTAAAATCTAAAAAACACAACATAATTCTGGTCTTCCTCAGGCTCTGATAATACCATTACTATTACACTAAAGGAGATACATACAATATTTATTAAATATGGAAAATGTCATGTTTTGTCTTGAGTGATGTGATGAGAAAGAGGAGGCACTGATGCAGGGTAGGACCGAAGACATGGGAATATTTTTTTTTTTAGGATTCAAGGCCATTCTTGTTTTGGAAAGCTGCTTCAGACCACTCGAACCGGACAAACTGACTTTGACCCGGTCCTGCCTCAGTTTCAGAGAGAGGTCAAGAGGCATGAAGAAGTCTTGTCGCTGCTCAAGTCCGAAACAGATGGGACGGAAATATATTCACAATATTGAGATAAAGATAGTGTAAATTCAGTTTCAGAGCTCACACTCCTGTTGTTAGACTGATCCCCGGTCGTCCTGTAGAACTTTAGCCAGTGTTCAGACGAGGTTCTGATCTGTATCCAACCCTCAGATCACTGGGACCTCAGGCTGAACAAACGCAGGTTAGAGTTTAGTTATAAACTGGATTAAATGTGACAAGAATTGTATATTTCATTTCTAAAATATAGAATGAATGGTCAAGAAAATGATAAAAAAGCTTGAACCTTCTTTTAATAATGTCTCAGTTCTGGTTTAGTGCTTGGTTTTGTTTTAAAATTATTGCTGGAAAATTTAGGGGCAGTTCTGGTTCAGTTTTTAACATTGATTGATTCTCTTTTCTTTGAGTGGAAATGAGTCCAGAGCCTTTTATTAATGTAAATATTCTTATCAATGATTATCCTAATATCACTGCTCAGTTGTTACACATTTTCTCAAAATCATGCAGCTCTTATGTCGTTAAACACAAGTAAAGTTGTGACATAAAATAAAGTTTGTGGAGTTTAAAAAAGATGGAAATAATTCAGAAACGTTTTTTTTCTTCTGCTTATTGCATCTATGGCTCTCACATCACTACCTCCTCCTTGAGTTCTCTGCCGTGGAAACTCAAGCCTTGGTAGAAACTAGGTTTTTATTAAAAAAAAAAGACTTGGCCATTGACGCAAAAGTATTCACAACTTTGACTCAAACCCTTTGACAATAAACTAATAAAACATTAATCAACAACAATGTCAGGCCAATTATAGCTGCGGCACTTTCTTTTCTATGGAAATATGGGCGAATATAATTAGACAAACAAGGCCACAAACCCCCCTCATGCATTGTTATCTGCAAACAAAGAGCCGACCCCCTGGAAGGATACCCCCAGCCCAGAGTCCCAGCCCATCCGCCCCTTTGGACAAACGCAGGAATAAACAAAACAAACAACAAAAGTAAAAATATTCCAGATGAAAGAAGAGAGACAATAAAAGAGTGTCCCTGATGCATTGTTCTGCCCCTCCTCTGCTCCTCAGATATTCTTTTTCTTTGTTTGTCCATTCAGAGCAGATTGAATTGTAGGATAAGTTTGAGGCGTTTAGGAGAAAGTATCATGTTTGATTTTAAATAGTCATTTTTTAAATATTTTTTCTGTAATAAACAAAGCAGCATTTCACTTTGGTCATAAGTGTTGAACACATGTTAAAGTAACACTGCATAACCTTTGGGTCAATAATATATCCTCTCTCTTTCTCTCGTGTGCATGGTTCTTAGTAGATCAGACAACGCTCTCAGCCCGACACAAACCTTCAGTATAACTTTCCTGTCCCGGGACATCTAGAGGTTACTCTACCACACAACACTTATAGATGAGTCCAGTTGACTCAATACAACTAAAAACTCTAAAACAGTGGTCCTTTTTTCAGGTGCAGATCTAGATGTGTTTGACTTTTGCTTGTAGTGACCCCATAATCATTTTCACTGAACCGTGAGTGAACGCACCACAGCTCCAGCTCTGAACAGACTCCCATCGGTGAATTCATCTGTTCCCACGCTGTTCATCCTAAACGGAGTGTTGAACCTAAAACAGCTCTGATAAACAGACTGAGCTTAAACAGGGACGTCGGACTGGGGCGGGAGGGGGGGCTGTTTACCCAGAGCTCAGGGCAGGACAGAGCCCTCAAAGAGCCCGTAATAAAAATGTGTTTTATATAGCATTTTCAAATAATTGATATAATAAATGTAATACTTTACTCACTGAGTGAATAAATGTAACCGAGTCCGAGTCCTGAGTGACAGCCCGAGGAGCAGGAGCATCCTCCAGTCCGAGAACGATGTCTTGAGTCAAGAATTAAAGTCTGGTCATTAAAAGAGAAAAGAAAGAATGAAATGAGGGAAAGCAATGAAGCTTAGGCCAATGATATGTTTAAATTCAAAGATAGAATATTTCTCTTTCTACGCAAATCTGCTTTGAAGACCTGATCAGCAGTTCTTCAAACGCAAAGACTCGTCAGTGGGTGTTTAGTTAAATGGGTTTCTTCGTAACATTACAATAGCTATTCTTTTTGCAAATAATAAAGATGTTAATGAAATGTGTTTGTGTATAGGGATAAATAAACTTGACTGGAAACTGAAAAAAACAATAGAGAAGATGTTATAAGGGCTCAGGATTTAGTGCTCCACCCCTGAATACAGCCGGTCGCGTCTGTACAAACCTACATTTCTCTTCATTTACAGCTTGATTGTGTCACCAGTCCAGAAAATGAGACGATGCACCACGGGACGTTTGTGATACTGAATTCTCAAGGTTTCAGCCAGAGTTATTCCTGAATGAAACATAGTGCTCCTCCTCTGTCCAGTGTTTAATTTAGACTTAGTTTTGATCCGAGGGTTTTAGTCTTGGTTTATTGATCCTTTGGTCATTTGAGTGCACGTCTTCAGTCTTAGTTTTGTTTAGTTCTGGTTCATGACTTGGTTTGGTGAACGCAGATTACTTCTGTACTTGCACTTCTTTCATTCATGAGCTGTTTTTGGTCCAGATTTTGTCTTGGGTCTAGTCCTGGTTAAAGCCCCAGTTTCTTCCTGGTTTAGTCCCATCCCGTCCTTTCCCTTTGGACAAACCAACAGAGGAATAAACAAAGCTAAGTCCTCAGATGAAAGGCGCTGAACAGAGAGTGTCCCAAGTGCATTGTTCTTCTCCTCCTCTTTTTGTCTGAATTATTATTTTATCTCTGTTTGTGCCTGGCCATTCATTATTACATTTTCTCTCTTTATTGTTGTTGTTGTTTGGAGATCTTAGTAATTCTTAAACGCTTTCGACTCAAGCTTTGATCTCATTTAAAAAGTGAACGGAGCTGCAGCTTTGGAAGTTATTTTGATTAGACTTTTATTAACTTGTGTCTGCGTTCCTAATGCGTTCTCTGAAGGATTCATTGGAAATCCTGTGATACCGATCGAGGCGAGAAACACAAAAAAACTCATAAAGTTGTAATTTTCAGGACTGAGGCTGGGCTCAGAATTCTTGGCTGTTTATAGATTTTTAAGACTTGAAACTCATGCTTAGTGTTTAGCACTGGTATTTGTAGAAACGTTTGGTAAATTAAATATCTGAAGCAGTTCTTTCTTCATTTGACTTTTGGGATAGAGCTAAATTAATACTTCTATCGTTTAAAAAGTACAAAGGTCATTCTGTTATTGTGTAAATTAATGGAATATGTTTAGAAACGGTCAGAAGTGACATAATATATAGGAATAAAGAAATGAAAAAAATGAACAATGTTAATTAAATTGAGTCAGCATTAATGTGGAATTTAAATTTTGACATGCACAGCTGAGTTAAGATATGTTCATAGCTTAGTTAGAGGTTTATAAAGGGCCTAGTCCCGCTTCAGTCACACTAAACTTTATACTTCAACCATGTGTTGGATACTTTAGAAAACCTTTGGCTGGTGAGATTTACGATCTATACAGTCCCAGAGACAGTAAAGTGTATGTTGGGAAAATGTAGTAAAGCCTTGTATTACATCAGTATTGAGTCATAACAAGGAAAAAAAAGTTTTCCTAATTGAGGTAAGAAATGGTGGCGAGTTATCTGGGAAAGAGATGGCGTTGGAACGTGGCACAGCCTTGGTTTTAGAGGAGAGGACCTGACACCTGACCAGTGTGGCACCTACTGTTGGAACAACTGAAAGAATATGTTGAATCATCGTCAACCCAAGACCTGTCCATCCAAAGTCTGCTTAGTTTTTTGCTCGGACCAAAACAGAGAATGTCCCAACAGTTCGGGTTCATTAGTTCAAAGTCATGGTCCATTTAAGGCTCCAATAACCGAGTGGTGTCAGACAAGAGTGTGCATTTAAGGGCTCAACCTGATTGTTGGCAACATCCTTTCATTTTCCTCACAATTTAATTGAAGCAAAGGCAAGTGGGCCTTATCACATTTGGTTCAGTGAGGGTCACGTGGCAGTATTTATCCTTATCCAAGTGAGCAGCGCTTACAAAAGGAACCCCACCAAAGTTTATTTTACCCAGTAGAAATACGTTTTGTTTTACACGTTGAGTTGTTGCATTAGAGTAAAAAAAAAATGTACAAACGTTCACCTTCAGATGTGACAGTCTTTGTGAATATTTATGAATCTGTAAATGAGCAGTGTGGGATTATTAAGCACCTTATTTGAACTAGATAATGTGATGACCAATGATCAATTAACAGTCGGAGATAACCGTGGCGGCGGGCTCTTTGTGGTCCTGATGACATTTGCGTTCGGTCTGGTAATGTGCGTCCTGAGCTGATAATTAAGACTCGGTGTTGAATGGGGGAGAAGGCATTACAGCTGGACCTTTGGGCGATTAGCATCTCCACCGCGTCTCACCATCAGCGTCTTCAAGAGGAGCTTTTCAAGAACAGCAAATTGATTCTGTGTCTCACTGCAGTGGTGGTTGAAGTGTTTACTGAGCTGAGCTAATGTCACATGTGCTTTTCTTTTACTTCTTTCCCCCTCAGCGTTCAGCCTGTTTCCCACTGACTCACACCTGCCAACAATCAGCATTTGTCTTCATTGAAGATGCAGACCTGGGTCAATCAAACCTTGTCAACCTTAATGTCTATCTGTCCTCATCTCAACCGGCACACAGGTTTGAATCATGCAGATAAAATAAAGTCTGTTTTATTGAAAAATGTGGGTTGTGGACACTGACGTTCTGTAAAAGTTCAGGGATAATATTCTGGCTAAATATAATAAAGTTTGTTTGTGTTGAAATAATCTATGCAAATAAATGTTACAAACACAAGTAACATTTACATTATTTTGTAAAAGAAGCTGTCTAAAGGAAGAAAGGTCTAATGCAACAGTTTGTTCTATGATCCAGTATGATTTTAAAAATTGGCCAAAGTCATATCTTGGCCTTTAATTGATCTTATTGAAATAAAAATGTGTAGATGCTCAATATTTGAAAATGTGTTGAATTATTTTGAGTTTAAGTTGATGAATGGTATTGATAACTTAACAGTATGAGATCCAAGAAGCTATGATTACAAATGTAGAACGTCAATATGCTGAAACTAAAACTAAACTAAGTAATTTACACTTTAGGACTAGACAATTCAACAGTATTCTTCTCCTTTTGGCTAAATGTCACTTAGTTCTTAATAAAATATACACAAAGAAGTGATAAACTTACAGCCAATATCTGTGCGTTAACAGAGTTTAATTAGATCAGGTTTTTCTGTCCAAATTGTTCAAAGTCAATTTTAATTGAAGCCTAGGGTCTAGCACAGAGTCAAATGATTCTTATTTGGCTTAAAATACAAAAAACAAAAATAAAAAAAAGCTTCCTGTTTTCCGCTGGGACCTGGGCCTGAGGATAAACAGAAATATCTTCCAATAAAAGAAGCGTCGGTTACTTTGGCAAAATGCAACACCTGTTCAGCCACTTCCTGTGAGCAGCAGCTGCATCTGCGAGAGTCGGGGGCTGAAGGAAACGGGGGCTGTTCACCAGAGAGAGTCCTGTTTTTACAGCCACATCTTCTACATTAAGGATGGTTGATTAGTTTTGAGAGTGGTCCACACCAGACTCTACAGCTGCTGAAGGGAATCGAGGTAAAAGTTACTGGGGTTCAATCATCCATCAGTATTCTTTGGTGTTTGGATAAAGCAGAAATTAAAAACTCCACTAAAAAAAAAAAAAAATGGTCAGGTGTGTTACCAAAATTTCAAACTTAACTTAATTTGCTTTATCCTTGGACCTGAAAGATATTTATTAGCCTGAGTACGGCGTTTAAAGCTACATTAAATACTGGACTTATGGAACCTTCCATCTAGGGCCTCAACAATAACAGCATAAGCATTCCTGCGTTTAGTTTACTGAAAAAGTAAAGACAAATTCACCATCGCAAAATACTTTACATTACAGCAAACCTTACACTTAGCTCCGAGTCCAGCGTCAGAACATTTTGATCCAAAGTTAGGTCTGATTATTTTAATATTACATTTTCTTTTTTTCTATTTTGGTTTCTCTTTGTAAGCAGAGCTGGAATAGACATTTTTTTTGATAAGTTGTGTAGACCAAGGGCCAATGGAACGGCCCCTTCTCCAGACCCCCTTCTGTGTGAGCAGGGGCCTGGCCAAAGCTTCCTGGATGTGCAAAACAGTCTCAGCTATTAAAAGCCTTGATAATAAAATCTAAATAACATAAAGGTCTTTTTACAGACTTTTTATTAGAACATGCTTTTATCAAATCCAAGAAAATAAAATTGCATACTTTCCGTTTAAGGCTGTCATGAAAAAGGTTTGAAGACTAATGGAGATCATCAAATGAACAGTTCCATCCAGGAGCTCAGTTGTCAGTCACCATCTCCAATTCTTTTTTTTCCTCATTAGCATTATGTGACAGTTTCTTTCATGTAAAGTGTGTAGTTGCAAAAGAATACACTTAAGTCCAGGCTTTTCCATTGTCCATTAAATAAACATTTAGATCAGTCCTCATTGTTCCAGGCTACGTTCACGACCACTAAAGCCACATTAGTTGGATTTTATTCAGCTTTTTTTCATCATTGTCACAAAGCCTGTTCAATCTCTCGCTCCGTTTTAATGAATAACTGTGAGTATCTTCCTCATGCACCGGTGCGTCCCGCTGGGGGCCTGCACCGAGGTTAGAGCGAGAACAGAGACGGTAATGATGAGCCGAACGAAGGGGGAAACATTTGATTGACATGAGCAGACTGTAATTAGCGTCGGATCCGTGGTGTTTTTTTCAAAGTGATGTTTGTTTTGGGGGAGGTTTGTGGTTCGTGGAGTGATCTTGGTCCGTGATCCAGCTCCTTTTGATCCGACTCAAACGCTGGCAGATGGCATCTCGATCTAACATCACTATTTTGAAGAGATGAACGATAATGTTCTAGTTAAGTTATCAGTTCACTAAACTAGGTTACCTATTGGAGTCGCACTAACATGGTTTACATTTTAACAAACTTAAAGCGAATCTGAATGAGCTTTAACTTTTTAATGCCTGACTCTTAATAAATTCATCATAATCATGAAGACATCACAGGAGATTACACGAGTTACACATTTAATAAAGAAAACACAGTCTGGTTCGGACAAAACACAATAACAACCTGTAAGAAACAGTTCACTGCTGACAGTCTCTTTGCATCGAGAGGGATCTGTGCCCTTTACTGGATTAAAGTTAAGCTTACATGGAAACAAGTCAGCGCAGCTACTGCTTAGTTTGGTTTTAGAGTAGAACTGTTAGTGGGTTTTCGCCTCCTCCAGAAAATGAAGAAGTATTTTTAAGTAACTCAATGTGTTTTACAGAAAAAAATATATATTTTGTAACGATTAAAATGTACAACATGAACAGATGTATTACTGTTGATAGTAACTAAGTGAGAAAAGGTGTGTTTTTGTTATTGTTGGTGCATGTTTTATTCTGTCTGGAAGCATAATAATCAAATGCAATTTAGAAGAATATTCATCCCATTGTTCCCAAAAAGAAAGGTGCAAGGCCATTTCTTTAAAACAAATATACAATCCTGAATCGTTTTAATGTCTGCGATCACATGACAGACAACACTCACATACAGCTACTAATAATAATATTTCACTTATTCTTTAAAAATAAAATACTCCTCGTATGAAACGACAGGATCTAAACGCTGTCTGAGGCGTTGGTGCCAGATGGCTCTGAAAAGCCGCCGCTCGCTGAAGCTGACCGCTCCGATCTGAAGGAATGTATCCGTCAAAGTGCCAGACTCACATCAAACACTGTCAAACCAGTGGAAAGTTAATTACTTTGTTTAAAGGCTGTAAAATCACGTAATGGGGATTTTTAAGTGTTAATAGATAGCTTTGGATCAAGACCTGCTCCGGCTCTAAAAAACAGTGAAACATTCACCCAATCAAAAACATCTGCCCAAACGTGTGTCCACGTTGTGCCTCATAGACCGTCCTGAGCTTTGCATTTACAGTTTATTCAGTGGAACTTGAGTTTAAAAGATCTCAGACTTGCTGTCTGGTGTTCAAAAGAGATCAGAGATGGTCCATGTTGATCAGCTGGTTATAGCATCCATCCTTCTGTGCATCTGTTGTCCCAATACTCACTGCGCCCTAAGCACTTCCTGGAAATGTGCACTCTGAAAGGTTATATAGTGCACTTAAAGTTCGAAGGACACAAGTCTGTCCAATTGAACCGGGACAGCCCCGTCACTTTTCCCTTTAACCTTTATGATCAGAACAATGCAAATTATTTGTGTAGCAATATTTACTAAATCTTTACCGATTTAGCTTTAAATTTCTTTTACAGTTTTGCCCGTCACGGATTTTTGCTTGTGTTTCGTCGCTTCGAAGCGTCACGGTGAAAGGGAATGTGGGTAATATCCTTCAGTGATCCCGGGTCTCAGCCACACTTCCGACCTCTGGTCTGTGGAGGACGTTACTGCAGAATAGACAAACTGCTTTAGAAGGGAACAGGTGCGAGTGTTGGGACAGGGCCGGAGTCTCCAAATAAACACTGAGGATGTCACAGGCAGTGTCTGGTACAGCTCTAGGTTGAATATAAACTGTAACCATGACGACATGTGAGAACTTGAGGGATATAGTATGGTCTCAGTCCCACTGCCAACAGCTCCACATCCTGACAACAGATCTTCTCTTTAACTGTAACATTCCCCGAGGATCCCCGTCCTGCTCTTCTCCTGTTTAAGGGCATCTCCAGCTGCTCTGGTGCCGATAACTGTAATTAGCTCCATAAACAAAAGCATGCTAGCAAAAACATGACTTACCTTTGTCTCCATTTGCATTGACCACAGACTGTTCTGTTTTTACAAACCACAAACAAACCTCTTTATTCCCAATATGAGCTCTTCCCTGAAAACTGAACAAACCTGTTTCCTGATTGATAACTGATCATAACATTTGCATAAAACACAACTTAAATATCTTGCAGCAAATTGATTTCTCATTGACAGTTTCTAATTTATGTACTTATTCATATTATCCCAGGATTTATCCGAGGGCATGTCAGAGGCAGGTTAAAAGCGGAGCTGGTGCTCCCCAGTGCGTTTCCTCTGACGGTGAATCACAGATCAGATCATACATATGTACGGGCCGCAAATGAACGCACGCCTTGATATCATTCTCATCAAGGTTCAATCAATTTCCCTTCCTTTGCCTGCGGCGCTGTATCAAAAGGCTTCTTCATCATCTTTCCTCATGTTGGGAAATGGGACTCGTGGAGAAAAGGGCGGGCGTGGGATCAGTGGGAGGCTGCAGGGGGAGGTTCAAAGTTAAAGAATCAGGCCGAAATAAAAAAAAAAGTCCTGATGTAGGTTAACAGAAATGAGAGAAAAAGGTTCGGGTAGTTTCTGAGGCAGGTCTTTCGATGATTAGCCTGACTTCCTGTTACATGGTGAGGTCAAAGAGTCACTTAAAGGAGCACCACGTACGTATTATTCCAAAAATACATCAAAATCATTTTCATGGTTTTTCAAAATGAGATTGGTTCAAGCCCATCTCAGCTGGACAGGATTTTAAAAGAGTATCCGTTTGTCCAATCACAGCCTGCTCCGGAACTAGGAGCGCTACCATTGGTCGATACGGTTGTCAATCAAGTAGTAATGGCTACAGATAAAACTTATTTAGTGCTGGATACGTCTTTTTACAGATACACCCTGGACAGTGCCAGTTAGTCGCAGGGCTTATATATAGAGAGACAGACAACCATTCACTCTCACATTCATTTAAAAATAAATGTAAATATGCATATTTTTAAATGAACTGAATGTGATTATTACAATATTTAATATGATTACTTTGAATGCAAATGTAGTAATGAATTTTGTCATGTTATTTAAAAAAATACAGAAAGCATTTTAAACTCTTTTTAACTAAGGAGATGATTTGTTATTAATCAGGTACTTATGATTATGTTTTATTCAATTGGTTTACATTTACATTTATTCATTTGGCAGTCGCTTTTATCCAAAGTGACTTACATTATTCTACAGTAATCACCAGTGTTACAGCCACTGGAGGCAAGGTGGGTTAGTGTCTTGCCCAAGGACACAACAACAGTATGAACTGTGGGGGGAGTGGGACTCGAACCAACTACCTTCGGGTTGAAAGACGACTGCTCTACCCACTGAGCTACTGCCGCTACTGTGCCAAAAGTAAACAAAACTGCACTAGTAGCCTAATTATCTATATGTTCAGATTACGGCGGACTGTTAATGTAAATCTAGTAATTATTTTTAGGTCTACGTGTTCATAAACTACTTCTAACAACCAGTAAATATTAATTAAAAGTTTACTTTATTTTCGCCAAAGTAACCTATACAGTTATATATAATATATGTTTACAGTTCAACGTTAAACTGTTAGCATTACCATTATTATCTAGCACATATAAGTTAATTCTCGACTAAAACACTTTAGGAAAGACAGAACAATTACTCCTAAAACTTACTGTAATAATAAATATTTACAGAGAAGCCTCGTCAGTTTGAGGTCGGAGAGCGCCAGGATGTTTTCTTCTGAGGGACTCTCAGTTGTGCTTCCGGGATACACCATTTTGGTTTTGCAGGACCCATGAAGGACCATTTTATTTAGCCTCTGTTTAAAATTTTCCCATACGTTTGATAATTGTGGTCTGGGTTTTTGTGATAGAATGAAACTTTCTCCGTTCCCAGGAGCTCAAGCCGCCATTACACGATGAAAGTTAACAATGTGACGCGTCAACGCATTTTACGCAGGTAAAACGTATTTTTGTAGTCGAGTTAATTGATGATGTTGACGTGTCGTTGTAGCACTATTGAGATGATAATCAGACTTTTCCTATTATTATTATTATTATTATTATTATTATTATTATTATTGAGATCCTCCCACACAGAGCCTCAGCGCCGTCTGTGAGACGCCCTTTGGTTCCAGGTGAGACTCTAACTGTGCGTTCAAGGCTGGAGACCGGGGCAGGGGTCACCTTCGTCTGCGCTTTCCCTCCACAGAGCGCCCCTGCCCCTGACGTCTGGCTGTTAAACTCACACAGAGCGAGAGGTGGGGGTGATGTTAAATGTTTTGGCAGCCGGGTTGCCACGCGGTCACTTGCTGACCCTCGGCTGAAGGCTGGAGTTATCAGACGTTCTCTCTCCCGGTGATGGATGACCACTCTGTGAAGGAGCGCTGACCTTGTCTTGGAGCCGTTCGCTGGGGTCCCACACCACTGCAGTCCCAGGAAACACACACAAACAGGGCTAAAGCTGAGGTCAGAGTGGTTTCACTTAAGAAAAAGATCAGGCCCTCTGTTAGTGAGGGGGAAAAAATGCAGGAATACACTGTAAATGTCAGTATGGTTTTCCACTTTAGATTTCAGAACTTTAGAATTTAACTTAAAAACTGGTGCGTTGTGTAAAATATTGTATTCTGCCATTAAATTAAATAAAATAAGCCACATCAGTCAGTTTTCAGAAGTGTATTATCAAAACGTTAACACTCTTTTTCCAAACCTCCTTTTCCAAAACGGACAAACTGAACACTGATCAAGGAGAAGCACACTGATGTTTCTTTTTGGGGAATTGGTTTAAGCTGTTGGACATACAGTACATAAATTTAAGAAAATACCAGATTCTTTCATTGTAATCTGAAAGAATATTATAATAGAAATCATGTAAGACATACACTTTAAAAAAACAACTGTAATTCGATGGAAGCTTGTCTCAGATGCATTTAGAGCATGGCTGATTTCTCAATTTTTAAGCCCCTCTGACCCTTCACCTGAGCTCTACCAGACCCTCACGTGTTCGCCTCTAGAGACTCTCACTACAGACTGTTGCAAACCTCAGGGTCAAGGAAACAGAATAAAATAATAGAGATTTATAAATTGAGCTATGGAAATTCAAAACTTTCTGCCGCAACACTGTCGGGTTCTATTTTTGTTTTGAGGCTCCTTATGTTTTCCTGTAAGGTCAAAGGTCCACTAAGAACTGTGGGCTCCATCACACGAGCAGCGTCCAGTAGGAGGAAAACACTTTTTGGAGTGTGCCTTCTCAGTTTAGAGCACTAATCTGTGGAAGACTTAAACTGGGCTCATTTTAAAGATGAACTTAAGTGTCAGTTTTCTCGTGACTCATCTGCTGTGTCTGTAGTGTCTCTTTATCTCTGGTCATTGATTAGTCGTATCTGTGCTGTTTTGTAAAGCCCTTTAGACACAGGCTGCAAATGGATGTGACGCATTCAATCAGACACTTAACTTCCAAACGTTAGGTAGCGTTACTGCGCCATACTTTGGAGTAGATTTGTGAAGTAGTAACGCTACTCTTACTCAGTTACATTGGGCTACACTCAAAAGGGTTACTTTAGTCTTTTTTACATTTATTCTACACATTCTGTGCTTTATTTTTAACCCAGTGGATCTACCACGACTGTTTCACCAATCAGACGCAGCCCTGCAGTCACATGACCAACAAAACTCTTCACACGTAGTGGACGCATTACAAAGATGAAAAATGAGGCTTCTGTCTCCAGTGTTGAAGTGAAGAGGATTAAAAGCCCTGGCCTCATTACGCTCACACACAGACCTACTGTAGGGATTGGTCAGATAAATCAGACATTATATTTAAACATTTACTCAGCACTTGAGTAGTCTTTTAACCAAATACTTTATTACTCATGAGTAATGCTTTGGAGGACAAATTTTTCCTTACTTCTATAAAATAATTTTGAAGTAACGCTACTCGAGTACAACACACACACACAAAAAGTCCATAGTGGTCACTTTGTGATCAGTTGTTTTTGGAAGCCCCATTATATCAGTTTCATTTCCATATTGGTTAAATCTCTAATATATGCATCTTTTTTCTTCCCTGTAAACGACCTCATGGATATAAGCTATTTCCAGACACGTATACATGCTGTGTTTTTGTTTTGGCTCGGGCTTTGGGACTGAGACAACCTGCCGTCCCGATCTGTTGGGCCCAGATGGGAGTATGTGTCGCCTTGTATTTGTCAGCGCTCCCAGATTAGGCTCACTAACCTCTTACCCCTCGCACCTCGTCCCATCCCACCCGCTCGACGCCCAAGGTCCGAAACTCAATCCTAAGCGCAGTAATACCTCTGTTGGTCCCCGCTGCGTGTGGTGGAGCCGGGGTTAGCCACTCAGAAAGAAGACAATCAGAGAAAGACGGGGCAGTCCCAGGGCGATTGTGTTGTGTCCGACTCCTGACGTGACTTCATTTAGATTTACATCAGGCGCTAAATTAGAATAATCACAACGAGAACACTCTGGGTTTTACCTCAGTTTGTTTTCTCTTGCATTTTTATCCTTCACAAAGACCTCACTTGGTTTATTCCACAGCTTATCCCATTTCTATTCTAGGATGTTTCTATGAATGAATAATCAAAATATTTCACTGTGCTATAATTGTTTAAATGTCTTGTTATTGTGTAAAATGTTATAAGTGTATAAAAATGGAAGACTTTACAGCTTTATAGAACCCAGTAGAAAGAGCTATTAGTTCTTGTTATAGCTAAAGAGGATAAACTGAGCACTGCCTAAGGAGAAGTACATTTATATATGTGCTAAGCCTTGATTCTTGCATGAAGGCTGAGAACATTTGGGAACTAAATTGGAAAAAATATATATTTTTTCCATTAACTACATTAACTGGTGTTAAAAAAAAACTTAAATGCACCAAATTTTCTTCCACCAGCAGTGCTCAGTTTGTCTGCTTTGGGCAGTTTTGTTAACAAGAAGTAATTCAACTAAAACCTTTTATTATACTGGAGAATTACCGTCTTTTTTTCATATAAAATGCTAACTCTCATTTTGGGATAAATTAGTTGTTCCATATGTACTATGTACTTTTTAATTTGACATGCTTTTATTTCTTTTTTTCCTCAAAAACATCAAAATGATTTGACAAAAGAGTCATTTTTAACCCCAACAATATCCACTGTTATTTACATACAGTCTAGAGTAAATACTTATTCTAAAACCCACATAATCTTAAATAAAAACATCCCGGCCACACACTGTAAGCTCGGCCATCCCTCTTTTCTCTAGGCACTCAGCTTCTTAGCCACACGCCCCAATCCTCAGCAGTGCCACTAGTCCTAATAATGCTGGAGTGTTGTGGCAAGCAGGCTTTAAGCTACAAATTGACTGCTAGCCGCGGGTGGGCTCATGTAGCGGCTTACTACTGCTACTCCAGCACTGTCCGTTCAGCCGGAGGAGACTGTTAGACAGATATATGGCCACTTAATTGGCCCATGATGGCAGTGTGCGGAGTGCTAGACACCACGATGATTAGGGGCCTGTGTTTGTGTGTAGTCCAGCTCAAGTTGTGGGGTTTTCTGAGCGCATAAAGAGACTGCTCGAGCCCAGCAGGACGGCATCAGCCCCGGACTTATTAGTGACTCGTCTAGAGCTGTCAACCCACACAAAAGACTTCAGACGATTAAAAAAAAAAAAAAAAAAGGCGCAAACATATTGTGCACACTGCTAGTCTTCGGCGGTGTTTGTGTCAGGTGATTTTTACTGCCAAGACTCGGGGAATTTTCATTACAATTGTCCAGTATTTACCTGTTTTCATTGTGTGGGATATGTGCATTTAAAATATGTGACAAAAACTGTGTTCGGCTCTACAGACTTGGAGGGTTATAAACATTTTCCAATAAACAGGAGGTGGATGTCACATAAAAAACAGGATTTTCCACATTACACTTTGTAAGAGGAGAGTTTAGAGGCATTTTAGTTCCAAAGTGTAAAAGGTTACGTCCAGACTTTTGCATTTTACTTTTCAAACAACAAACCTTTGCGCATTTTTTTTAGGTTTTTAGGTTTGCCTTCTGATTGGAGGAAAACATTAGCCTATCCTTTATAACCAATTCATAACAATTTTTACAAAAGTATATATACTGTGGATAGAAATTACTTCGATATTAAACTTATTTGAGAAAGCGTGTTTTACTTTTTGAAACAGCAAAGTAGTGTGAAAGTTAAAATACGGAAAGTACAGTGTTCAAACGTCAACCTTAACGGCTTTAAACTGGAGGATTTCACACTAAAAGCGTAGTGTATAGTTTCCAGCTCAAAGGAGGACACCGAGTATACATGTGTGCATCTGCAACGTAAACGTGACACATACCTTTCCTCTGAAAACACTTACATAGGACTTCTGCGCATAAATTTTCCATGGCTACATTCAACTTGAAAGGGCTGCTCTTGTTTGAGGTTTTAAGGCTGAGCACATTTTGATGAAGGCCTTTTCTCTGAGTCCACTCTGCGCCTAAGTGGGCAAATCAATGCAAATAAGAGAAGCCTGCAGGATGGAAGGAGAGAGAAAAATGTCTGAAAAAAAAAAACAGAACAAACAAAAAGGCTGGGGTTTAAGAAGTAGAAAACAGCACAGCGTTGGAGGGAGAAGAGGGGGGAGTGGGAGGAGAATACCCATTAAGGTGGGAAATTGCAGCCTTTTGCCGTTAAGCATTCGGCTTGTGCCCATATTTCCCTGATGGAGCTGGTGAGATTCGAGGGGCCGCCGAGTTATCCAGATGAGACTGGCAAGAATTAAAACGCCATATGTTCGGGACGGCACCTCGGCGCAAATCAAACGCTCCTGTAATTTCTCTCAATACAAAGCAGGCCCCTAACATTAGGCTCTCTCTGCTTTGCTGCTTTGTTTACCTCCTCCTGGTTTGGTCACGTGGATGCAACACTATTTATTCTAACTTAGTGCAGCCTCGTGGCGCTGCATATTTTGTGGAAGTGTTGACAGGCGTTAGGGCTGAGGTGCTGGACGACGCTTTGAGAGTTTCAATGTGGTAACAAGGTTTTATTTGACCCCTCCTTGAACCACCACCTTATTGTGGTGGAGGGGTTTCAGTGCCCGAATAATTCTAGGAGCCATGTTGTTCAGGGGCTATATGCCCCTGGTAGGGTCTCCCAAGGCAAACGGGTCCTAGGTGACAGGCCAGACTAAGAGCGGTTCAAAAACCTTTATCGATAACTAAATATTCGGACCATTACATCGCCTGGTATGGTGCAACCGGGGCCCCACCCTGGAGCCAGGCCCAGGGTTTGGGCGACACGGGGCCAAACTCCTGTGGGCCCACCAACTGCAGGATGAACCGTAAGGGGCCGGTGCAAGGGGCCTCCCCTGTTCTGAACCCGAGTGGTGTTCTGTTATTGGACCTTTGTGATAGTCGCAGTTGTCCATAACGAACACCACGTTTAAGCATAAGGGTGTCCACCAGTGCACGTGGCACTAGGACACCCTTTCATCTGACCTCCGGCGGTATGTCTTGGACACTTGGGTGAAGAGAGGGCAGAGCTGTCAACTGATCACCACCTGGTGATGAGTTGGACAGGGACGGTATGCAGCCAAGTGTGAAGCGGCTGGGATGAGGATCAGCACTGATCTGAGGCCATGGTTTTCAGTCGGAAAAGGATGGCTCGCCCCCTTCAGGTTGGCGTAGAGCTCCTGTCTGAAGTGGTCGAGTTCAAATATCTTGGTCTTGTTCACGAGTGAGGGCAGGAAGGATCGGTGCAGCATCTGCAGTGATGCAGTTGCTGTACCGGTCTGTCGTGGTGAAGGAGCTGAGGCAAGGTGAAGCTCTGGAGTTACCTGTCGATCTACAGTATGTTCCTACTCTTACCTATGTTCATGAGCTTTGGGTCATGACCGAAAGAACAAGATCCCGGATACAAGCGGCTGAAATGAGCTTTCTCCGCAGGGTGGCAGGGCGCTCCCTTAGAGATAAGGTGAGGAGCTCAGTCACTCGGGAGGAACTCAAAGTAGACACACCGAGAGGTGCAGAGGCTCGGGCTTCTGTTTTGGACACCTCCCTAAGGAGGTGTTCCGGGCATGTCTCACTGGAAGGAGACCCCGGGAAGACCCAGGACACGCCGAAGGTACCATGTCTCTCGGCGGGCCTGGGAACACTTCGGCATCACCCCGGAAGAGCTGGAGGAAGTGTCTGGGGAGTTATGATCGCTGAATGTCAAAGGCATCAACACTGAAAGAACTGTGCAGTCTCATCTTTGAACTTTGGCTTTTTTAATATATTCTTTATATAATGTGTCATGTCATGTAAATAAACTATAAATGGAAAATTTTATAAAATGTTTAGTAAATAGTTTGGCAGAGCAATTGTAACAGTTTTTTCTAAAAAGGTAATTCTTTGTTTTGTCTCATTGGATGAATATCTATCCCATTTCTTTCAGAGACAGATAATTCGTTGTCCGTTGGTACTACACCTGAAAACCATTAATCATTAATCATCTGTATCTTTAAGCCCCTCCCCCTAAGACCACTTTGTTGTGACTTGTCGACCATCGCAGAGTTTGTGGCTTAATCCACTTTTACAGGCAACTTATCTTCTCTTTTTAGGCTCCATGATCCAGTATTTAATATAAAGCCCAATTAAAACATCCAACAAGCCTGTTTTTAGTTTGACCAAATCAAAAGTATCAGTGACGGAAGGAGTAAGGGGATATTTGCATAAGTGCTGCCAAAAAATAAATAAAAGTCATTGTCAAAGCTAAGGTTTGTTACAGACGTTGAATTTTGGGGAGTTTATTTTCTCTTGAGAGATTAGACAAATGAAAAATGAAGTGTCCTTTAAGAGTATGATGATGCAGACGATACCCAGGCCTTTTCAGTGCCACCTCTATCTGTTTTTTAAATGTTGTCTGGTCTGGACGGTCCCCATTGGCCTCTGCTCGCACCAATAATAGTGTGTTTTCAACCTCTGCTGCCTTCGGCTACTTTACCCACAGATTGAAATGAAATGACCCCCCCTCCCTCCACCTCCACCCATCTGCGCCCACCCACCTCCGCGATCGTCTCAAACAAACACCGAGCGGCAATCAGCGGTGCAAGTGAACTGTGTTTCCTCTGCAGACACCGGGCTGATTCCAAAGCTAATAGCCATTGTTTGAAGTGACACCGCTGCCCTGGCATTTGCTTAACCTTCTGTCGCACGCACACGGCAGAGTCAATGCACAATCCCTGCTTAATTAATATCTTCTCTCGCTCGGCACAGACCCACTCCGCCCTCCGTCTGTTTCCTGCTCCTCTCTGTGACTAAAGGCAGACGAGAGGTTTACATCAAGGCATTGTCCAGGCATTGCTTGTTTTATTGATATTCATTATTTCTTGTACATTTTTCAACAATAACAACAACAACAACAACGGGATGTCGGTCAGCTCCAAGTTGGGTAGTTTATTAATAACATTAAAACAATATGTTCTAAGTCCTTAAGATTTGACTGTTTTGGAGAGTCACTGTCTTGCACGACCACAACGCCCCGTTATTTTCTCTGTGTTACTTTGGGTTTCTGTCCTGCCCTCGATCATACTCTCATTTAAGCCACATTTTGCCCAAGCCTTGGTTTGTTTAAGAGGTTTGCTGTTGACACTGTTGTGAGCAGTGTCGATCACGTTAACAATGACAGAACTCAAGTTGTTCACAAATATTTTATGGCATAGCAAGACTAAACAAACCAGCGTTTATAGTTGTAAAAATCAACTGCCACTGTTTGCTCTTCTTTCAATAAATACATACTCTCTAGTTCTGATAAAACAGCGTCTGTAGCAGTGTCTTTGCTAACACCGGTGTAGCCATCTTGTTCAAAGTAACGGCCTGCTGTTGTAAATTACCATTGGCCATAGTCACAAAATACAGCCATAAGACAAGAGCAAGGCAGCAACGCAGAGCAATCAAGACAGCATTAAAACCTCTGCACAGCTCCTTTGCAGGTCTGATTAAAAGTGCCTCAACACTTTAAATACACACTCGGCACAAACCAATCAGATGTGGGACTTAGGAATGGGTTTGACAGCATTTACATGACTTAAATTTTGTCCGTGTTGCTGGATGTATGTAGTTCTGGTGCTGCTCTATACGTTATTATGAGGCCTAGAAAACATTTTGGAAACCGATCACAGGTTAAACATAGAAAGATAAAGATCCATTATGTTATGTGCATTTTGAAAAACTACACCTGGGAATGGAAAAAAGACCTGTATCCTTATGTTATGTAACAAAATGAACCCACACAGAGTAGGATACATTCACCATTGTACCTTTAAACCTCACTCTGTCTGTTTCCAAAGGCCTCTGTGCACTTCACCTTCTTTTACCGCCTTCGCACTCGAGCCTCCGAAATAAGAATTAGCTGTGAGTTAAGACTGAAGTCGTGCCAATAATCCTGGGCTCTGAGCGGGAGGTAAACAATGCCACCGCTGCCGTGTCTCTCCAACAAACACTGCTCCGAGTCTTAATCCCTTCCCTGCGACACTGCGTTCCCCGCTTCTTTTTTTTGCTCCTGTTCTTTTCTCTTTCGGCTTGTGATGTTTTATGAATGCTCCGGCGAAGACCAAAGAGAAAATGGAATCTACTCTGTCACAAAACAGTGACTAATCAAAGACCGAGGACTTCAAACTGCATCCTATTACAAACATATGCATTAAATAAGTACTTGGTATACGTTGGAATATGAATCATGCACAGGCTGAATTAGTGTGTGGCTATAATCTTCTGTTAGGTGAGCTCATGCTGCAGCTAGTGCTGATTATGCAATTACAAAGCAGCAGTTTTATAATGTTTTTATGATTATAGTGTTTTCATAATGGAACACACAAAGAGAAACAGTCAAAGTTTGAATTAAACTTAATATAAGCAGGTTGTTTGATTTAGAATAGGTTTGCATTGTGTCAAAGTGGATCTATGTCAAATCGTAAACTGTCTTTTGCTGTAATAGAGTAATAGAGTCATTTATGCTATAATTTTGACCGAAATATAAAACCAACCACTGTTTGAACTTTGAAATTAACCCAAAATTATATTCATGTTTGGTTAAATGGCAACAAAACAAAAAGTTAAGTTCATTTTGGAAAGGGCCACATTGTGTTCATGCTAATAATCTGAGGTTTAATAACTGGGCTTGATTTCTCCTAATGCCGAGCTGTCCCATTTATGCTCCAAGTCTCTTGATTTAGGGTGAGTTTAGAAATAAATAAATAGGTCCATTGATCCTGACCTTATTTTCTTATGACAGTCTCTTGTTTTCGGTCGACTCTGGTCTTGGTCCAGATCTGGCCTGAGTGTGGACCTGATTCCTTTATTCTTCCCTGAAAACAAGTCAAACCACATGACTTTGATCGTTATGAGCCAGATATCTGGTAAAAGATTTAAAGTGCCAGCAGTAACACTTTATAACAGAGGCCACTCAACGACGCATGTTCCACAAACGCGAAGACTCTATTTGTTCACACTGAGTGTGTAATGACTGTAACGGCTGGGTTTACATGGCCCCTACTGTTCTAGGCTGATCCTTTTAATTATCATACAGGACAGCCTTTTTTGATTTTTGTTGTCTGCCCTCAGTCTTCATTAAAGTCCACAGTGGTCCATGTTGTGGCGAATACGCACGAGCAACACTCGGATACAGCATCATAAACATTACTCCCGCCGTGTCCACAAAGACGTTAGTATCTGCGCGTTTTGACTTTCTGTTCCCGGGACAACTGTATTGTACGTCACCGAAAACTTCTGCAACTCTGTTTACTGCATTCATCTGCAGAAATGCAAAAGAAAATTGTTTTGGCATTCCTGTTAACAAGGTAATGAGCAGTGAATCTTTTTACAGATTAAAAAAAAAAAAAAACATTTGAAAAAAGTAGTTTTAAATAAGTACGAGAAAGAGATTGTGTTTTTTTTTTTGTCTAAAAGTGAAAACTTTTCTTTACACAAGCTGCTTGTGGGTAAATGGAACAGGTTTAAAGAGCTGAACCTTTTTGGTATAATTCGGGTTGTTTAAGGGCCTCGGTGGCCACGCCTGGTGGAGCACATGCCATCCCAACATGTTTGGGAGACCCAGGTTTAATTCCAGCTCAGGACATTTTCATGAAGTTATTCTACTTTCACCCAGTTTCCTGTCTGTCATTGTACCACACACAAAAACAAACAAAAACACAAACAAACACACACACACACACACACACACACACACAAACAAAAACACAAACAAAAACACACACACACACAAACAAAAACACAAACAAAAACACAAACAAAAACACACACACACACACACACACACACACACACACAAACAAAAACACAAACAAAAACACACACACACACAAACAAAAACACAAACAAAAACACAAACAAAAACACAAACAAAAACAAAAACACAAACAAAAACACACACACACAGTAATGATTACGATACGACGATTCTCATTTAGATTTTTTTTATTTATCTTTATGTAGGCCACTGCTCTTATTTAGTTTTAGCATTTTAAAAAACAAATAATTTAAAAGAGTGGACATAAAAGTTATGAGTTGTTGCTTTTGTGTTGTGTCAACAAAGATCACAGAAACAATAGGAAAGTATGTTCTGTAATGTGCATGTGCACTATACACATTATGTTTATTTGACCAAACTGATCCGTTACAGTCAAAATGAGAGTTGTCAACACTGTTGGTCCCTACAACATACATCACAGCGTAGTGTTTCTTTCCCTTGTGTCCTGGAGGAGTTTTGAGAGTGTTGTAAATTGAGATATTTGGTAAAGGCTCTTGGGACTGTAATACCTTTGTGGAAAAGAACTGTGAACAATGATATAAAAATAATAAAAAGATTTGAGATTCCCTGCAGTGTGAACAAATGAAAGCGAGCGAAGTCGGGGTTGGTGGAGTACGACCGAGGGGCAGTGTTGGTGCTGTGCTCTGGACCTTGACAGGAACAAAGCCACTGGGACAGAAAGTGACATCTCTCTCCGTCTTTCAAACCTTATACAAGGATGGTAGCTAGTTAAATGCACAACATGGGGCTCTATTCTGTCCTGTGCTGGCAACACATGACCCATTTCATTCAGTTTTAAAACCAAATGCATGTTCAAAATCTAGATTGGATATAGAATTCTGATTGCAGCGAAAGCTCTGATGTCCTCGTTTGGATGAGGTTTCTGGTGGCTTCAGCGGCGGCTCGTTGACCATAGGAATGTGTGCCAGTATCTAAATTAAATTGTCTTTATCTCTTGGAGTAAAAAGAAGAGGGAGGACGGGCAGCTGCTCGTGGAATGAGGGTGAAAATTAATTTGTTAGATCAAAAAATATTTAATTTTGCTGCACATCAAACAAACTTTGTGTCCCGCCTTTCGTTTCTCCCTCTTATTCATTTTCTTCATCTGCTGGCGTTTTTTCTTTAATTAAAAAGCATTCTATTATTACAGCAGATGAAAAAGAAACATCTATTCAAACACTGCAGCCGAACCGGACTACCACTAATCTTTGGGTAATTATTTTTTAATTGAATCTTTTGAACACAAAAGCCCTGAGCAGATGCTTGCATTACGACGCTCACACGTCGAGAGCCGTCGTGTGGAGGAGCCACCGGGAGCCGGCGCTGGGACAACAACTGGGGGGTAGTGGGGAGTGCACATGGGAAGTCAGTGAGATTAGTTTCTGGTGATGAACGTGCTGCCTGTAAAGTGAGGCGTCTTTGTCAAATACGCGTTAGTGGAAGCCTCGTTTACACTGGAGCAAGACGGTAAAAAACACAACACTGGATGCAGTACCGCTAACACCAGAGGAGGCACACTAGTACAAAAACTCTGGATCTTCTGTAATGCACCTTAAGAAATGACAAAACATGGCTGATAATAAAAAAACAAAAAATAAAATCTTGAAGAGGAAAGAATCCTGAAGACCTTGAACTTTCTCTTCCTGGCTTTTGTTCTGAGGAGGGATAGCTTCATGACGTGTGACAGAGCCCAGTGTGAACGAAACAGGATTATTGGTAAATAAACATGTTAGTCCGACTGGTCGTAACACCAAATGGAGAAGCTTATTTTTCAGTGCTGTGCAGAGAATGTTAATCTGGCCAAACCTTCTGTGAACCTCACTTTAAATAAAAGTCTCAACACAAAAGTCACAAACACCAGATTTATTACACCATTAATTATCATAGGTTCATCATAGGTTTTGCAAAAGCTGAATTCTGTTAACCTTGTGTTGCAGCTGGATTCTCGTGAGATTTCTTGTTTCCAAACTCGGATAACATCATCTTCTATTCAAGCCAACCACTTGAGTCGAACATGGCCTCTTGGGACCAATCATGTGGCAGATTGAACAGGAAGAGGCGGGTTTTTAATTTGGCAAATGCAACATGCGTCCTCAAACTTCCGTTGTGTTAGATGCATTTATTTTTCAGTTGACTTTTCCATTGTCTTGTGAATAGTTGGATAGCATAGTTTACAAACAGGTTTTCTTGTTGGCAGTGCAATATGTCCATTTTGGGTTATAGTTTTATAACAAGTACTCCCCACATGGTACATTAAAGCTAGATGGTTTTTAATGTGCGAGCATCACAGAAAGAAACTAATTAGCAATCATCATATCATACGTGAAGCCAAGCAAGTAAATGAGTATTTCTTTCCATTAGGCTACACACGTATCCAGCTCAGTTTAGTTGCTTATGTGAAGATAAATATTATAGTGTAGTCTGTTTTGTACATCTGCATGGATATTGCTCATTATGCATGCCCCTCCAAACTACCAGTGCTGACAACTCTCATGTAGCTTCAAGTATTTAAACTACCTTAGCCTCAAATAATATATGTCCAAACTTCTGAATCTGAGCACATAATGATCAGCCTTAAGATGTCTTTTCCTTCAAAAACCTCCTAGAAGATGAACCCAGTCTAAACTTTCCCCATATTCCCCTCAATTTTTTTTCAAAAACACCTTATTACTGCGGAGCGTTTCATTGACATTTTCCATGCTTTAGTGAGGGATCCAGCTGAAGTTCTCCGTTTCCAAAGTGCTTTAAAGACACGCGTGAGACGCAAAAGAGGGGCTTAAGGAGCAGCAAATAGGACTGGCTCATCGGAAAGAGAGACGTCTTTAGCTACAGCGCGTTGGCTCTTAATCACGTCGAGCGCCCGCCAAGGCCCGCAGAAGCAGCCTAAATCACATTACCCCTGCTTTGTGCTGCTGTGAGTTAGGAGTGTGTTCGAAATGCATTTAGACTTGGCTGAACATGTGTACTTATAACCAAAGTACAGACCACTTTATCAAATATCGCAGAGTTGGAAATCAGGGCCTGAAATTCACAGACGGATGCAAATTTACAGGAGAAAAGCACTTTAGCAAATCTTCAGACGGCATTTACATTTAGAGGCTACTACTGCCTTTTCACTCCAGGCTTTTGCCAAACGTTGATGTATGTAATCTCGGCTGCTTTTAGGCAAAAATAATAATAAAGCATGTGGTGAGGATTGCGCAACAAAATCCAGTTCTTAAGTCCACACCGGAGTTTAATGGACCACTTCCACACCAGATCAAACGAACTGTACAAAACTCATAAAACATGACTGAACACGAGAAAATGGCTTTTCTGAAGACAATTGTTGACTCAATCCTGTGATCATCCACAGCCACGATATCAAGCAGGTCACTTCATTTAAAATAAATATTTCGGAGTTTTACAGAACGTGATCTGAGCTGGAACAGTTTTTAATGCGTGAAAAAACATGACCTTTCACAGAGTAGGTCTGTTTTACAGTATGGGTTCACTAGACCGTTTGGATTACCGGGTTAGTTAAAACAGCAGAGAAAGCAATGGAACGTCCATCTTATCCCTCTAGAACCATTCGACAGGCCGACAGGACTTTATCGGACTTATCCCACGTCATGAACGATGGAAACGGGGGCAGGATTCTTCTGTGCAAACATAACTCTAAAAGACAATTTTCCCACAACTCATTAAGAAAAGGATGGAGAACAAAGGGAAACACAGACGACTGCTTCCTGCTGCTGTTTTTGCCCTTGTGTCTTTGTGTTGTATGATTGTATTGTTAATGGCTTCTTGCTCTTGTTATGATTTTAAACAGCTCCCATGTTCAAATACAAATTTCTCTAAATAAAAGAAAGCTTAACAGTAAGAAATATAGAGCAATTCAACCACACTTTTATTGATTTTACTATTGACTCTAAGGATTGACTAAGCTAAGACTGAATAGATGGTGTCAGAAGCAAATAGACTGGTTTGATGTTGGATGGATGAAGATGGGAAAGGGGGCGGAGCCACAGAGGAGAGCGTCTGTTAGAATGAGAGATCAACAATGCCATAAATAACCTTGGGAAGAAGTCACCTATCCTCCCTCTGGCGACAGCTCGTCAGCCAAATGAATGGCTTGTCACTGCCGTCTTTGTGCCCATGGCTGAGGGCACTGAGGCTGGCACACAAATGAAAAAACGCTTTTCTTTCAACATTTTTTCATGTTTTTACAGTCCACACCCAGTACCGCCTCTTCAGCAGCCGTCTTTGAAAAAACAAAAAAAATTCACACAAATAGGCAGTTTTCCGAAGCAGTCACTCACTCCGTCGCTCCATCTGTCTTCCTCTGTCGTCGTATCTGCGTTCTCTCTGTGGACGCCAGGTGTGTCGCTCTGATTTCATCCCCGCTTCACTTTTATTTTCAATATTTACCCATCATTCAACAGGCTCTGAAACCACAGACGCTGTAGGGCAACAAAGTGTATGTCTTAGCTTTTGCTTTACAGACGTTATTAGCACATTTTTATTCAACACCAATCCTGCACATGACATGTTTTTCTTCATTAAATTTATTATGAACATTTTTACTTCAGAGATAAGACTAGGTTCTAGTTTTATTGTTTTTGTCTGTTCTTGTGGTCTCAACAGCTGATTGTCTCTTTAGGACTGTTTGAGGATCAGCTCCTGTAGGGGGCGCTGTAAAGATCTGGACCACTCCAGCTCCTGTGTAACTTGTAACTGTCAGTTTGGTTTGTAGCAGTACATCCTCTGAAGAAGCATCATGTCACTCACAGAATCTGCTCCATCAGTTTAGCCCGAAACAAGAGTCTATTCTAGGACAATGTACATTAAGCTGAAATAAAGAGGCTTGTACCAGACTAATTTACATCTGTAAAATCAAAGTGCAGTGCCACAGCAGCAGTAGAACATACAGTACACAGACCCACAACAAAAACATACAACATACATTCAGCAACAGTACTGTAACCATATATAATCTGTAAATATCGCATATCAATTAAACAATTGTACTGGCTCTAAGCAAAAGTCTAAAAATAAAACCTAAAAATAAACCCTGAAATCAGCTAAAACTAACCTACAGTAAAAGAAGCTGAAGTCTGGAGTGGCATGAAGACCATCACTGGATACAAGCCGAGCAGAGGTGGAGGCATCGAGGGCAGAGTGGACAAGGCCAATGTGTTTAACAGGATCTTCAACCCTTATGACACTGCGGTCTCTGACCACACTCTGGTCTCCACAGCAGAGCGGCAGCCACGCCCATCTCCCTCGCTCCACCTTCTCACACATTGTCCCCAAACCCGTCTGACCCCTTCACATTGACCACTGGCACCCCTCCCCCTCCTGACACCTCCACATGGACTTTCACTGCTGAACAGGTGAGGAAACAACTGCAGAGACTCAGAGCAGGAAAAGCTGCAGGCCCTGATGAGCCCCAGAGTCCTGAAAGCTTGTGCCCCCCAGCTCAGCATCAGAGCATCAACCTGAGCCTCCAGAGAGTCCCCCTGATGTGGAAGACGTCGTGCCTCGTCCCCGTCGCAGCGTCCCTGCGAGCCCGTGGCACTGACCTCCCACACCATGAAGACTCTAGAGCGACTCGTCCTGGAGCAGCTTCGACCCATGGTACAGCATCTACAGGACCCACTCCAGTTCGCCTATCAGCACCATCTCGTGTGGATGACACCATCATCTACCTGCTCCACAGAGTCTACACCCACCTGGCAGGCCACCACTGTGAGAATCATGATCCTTGACTTCTCCAGTGCGTTCGATACCGTCAGGCCGGGGCCGCTGGCTGAGAAGCTGGAAGTGATGCAGGTGGATGCCCCCTTGGTGTCCTGGATTGTGGATTACCTCACTGGCAGACCACAGTATGTGCGGCTGCAGAGGAGGACTAAAGCGTGACCCACATCTCCATCCAGGGGGTTAGTGTGGACGTGTACAAATACCTGGGTGTGTATCCGGACAATAAACTGCACTGGGGCAAGAACGTGGACACTGTCTACAAGAAGGGCCAGAGCCGAATCTACTTTCTGAGGCGGCTGAGGTCCTTTGACACCAGCAGGACTCTGCTCAGGATGTTCTACGAGTCTATGGTGGCCAGTGCCATCATGTAGGCTGTGGTCTGCTGGGGCAGCAGTCTGAGGGACACTAATAGACTTGACAAGATCATCAAGAACGCCTGACACATTGTAGGGGAGGAGCTTGACTCAGATTGTCCTGTCAGAGAGGAGAATGTTGTCCAAAATCAGGACTATTCTGGACTTTCCCTTCCACCCGCTCCACAAAGTCCTGGTCAGCTGCAAGAGCTGGTTTAGCACTAGACTGTTACTGCCACGAGGCTCCACCGAGAGACACAGGACTTCATTCCTGCCAGTGTTCATCAAACTTCCGAACTCGTAAACTGTACATCATGTGAATATGGACAGTGGCATTAAACATTTTGAAAATCAAATGTGATCTGATCTTTGTCAAAATGACAAATAAAAAAAAAAAAAAAAAAAAAAAACAGTGTCTGCTTTAACCAAAACCTCCCTAACATTTATAGGTTTTCATATTTATAATAAGGATAACATGACAATGAGAGATACTTTTTCATGCCACTGTAAATAGACTGTTAGGATATCATTTAAGTTATATATACTTATAATAAACTTATATTGGCTCGCATTGGTCGGTTTCATGTTTGTAACAAAAAGAATTTCCTCTTTGGGATATATAAAAATAAGTCTGAAACACAGCAGCTACTTTTAATGCGTTTCATATTCGTCATTGGTTATTAGATTTACAACCAATCTACTACTGCACTTGTTTGGATCAGCTGGAAATAGGCACTGGGTCACACACACACACACACGCACGCACGCAGCCTGTCGAATGTACTTAATTTGGGGGTAGAAGGGGAAAAAAAAAAAAAAAAAAAAAAAAAAACCTGGGTGGAATGTATTACGACCCCTCCTCTCTCGGACATCAAAACCTAGCCTAAAGTGGTTAAATAACTGCACTACTTACATCACAAAATGGACTCTAAATGCAAACAGGCATAACTACGGACAGCCAAAAGTCTCGCTGCATCTGGAAGACGGTTCGGGGGCTTCGGATTTCACACTGTATTGTGCTTGGATAAAAATGAAGCAAAGAAAGACGGAGAAAAAAAACTCAATAGTGAGGACGTAGCTGGGGGGTTTCCATATTACATTTTGCATAGACGTCGGCTGTAATTTGCCTTTGATCTCGGGGCCCAAGATGACTCACTGAAGCCATCTTTCGCAGCCAAAGGCTGACGAAGGGAGGCAGGGGTGAAGGGAAGGAGTGGGTGGAGGGACGAGGGGAGCAGAGCCTGGTGACACAGTGAACAAGACTTATTCCTGCTGAGAATAGATTTGGTGAACTGACAATGTGTTGATCTGTTTTGGTAAATTCAAAAACAATTAAAGAAAATACATTAATAAAAGAATTAAACCATTTTACAGAGTTGCCTAAAGTAATAATGAATTCAGGCTAGAGATAGGGTTAGTTTATAGTTTGACATTTACATTACGTTTTTGTCCAAAGCGACTTAAAATTGCTTCCATTGTTTTCCCCACTTCTAACACCACAAGGTAGCAAAAAAGCACAAGTGCACCAAGAACAAGTCTGTTAAAGCCCAGCACAGTAAACAAAGCTAAGGAGGAGAGAATTGTTTTTTGAAGAAGAAAAGGAATTGATAGGAAGGAAGTAGAATTCAGTGTTTGTCAGTCAGTTGGCGACAGAAGAAATGTGTTTTCAGGCATTTTTTTTTTTTTAAGATGGCTACTGAATCTGCTGATCTTGTATCAGCAGGTAGATAATGTCACCAATGTGGAACAGATCCATATTGAATATTAAGACAATTGTTAAAGAAGCTAGCGAAACAAGTGTAGGGAGCAACGCTGGAATAAAACCCAGGTGGACCCCAAAAGCAGAACCAAGGACCAGGTTCAATTTCTTTGAACATGTCTGTGAAGGTTGGCAGTCATTCAGGTCATCTTGAAGAAAAGGTCAACGCAAAAGGTATCTGGACTCAATTTTCAAGGTGAAGACTCAATTCTGAGTTCAACTGATACGAGAGCTAAAGCTTAGCTCTATAAGCTAACTCTAACTACTAAACCCTAACACTGGGTCACTCCTTGAAACAAGGAACCCCCAAGACAACCAAGGAGTGTTATGATTGTTTTTGGCAATTTAAAACTCCTGTATGTGGTTGAAGCACTCAATTTTATAGAAATGTCCTGGTACGCATGAAGGTTTAGAGCAGGGGTGCTCAATACGTCGATCGCTATCTACCAGTCAATCGCAAAAGGTAGTATTATTAGATCGCAAGACAGAAAAATTAAAATAAATAAATAGACGTCAGCCAATCATCCATCCAATCACTAGAGTCCTTTACAGAGCAGTCTTTAGGATGAGAACTTTTTTTTTTCATTTTCAAAGTGCGTTTGCCTCATCCGTCAGCAGCTACTGTCCGGAATGAGCATCCCTGGATGATTCAGTGCAAGTCTTCAGCATAAAATCAGGTCATGATAAGTATTGTACATAATTAATTATGTTGCAATATTGGCTCATACGGTTATGCAAGGTACAGCAACAAATATTGTACATAAAGAATCCTCAATATATTTGTAATAAATATGTTTTGCATTTTTTTTTAAGTCGGTAGATCATTTTGACTTGGTCATTTCAAGCAGCTCAAGTAGCTCGCTGAAAAAGTATGAGCACCCCTGGTTTACACTAACAGCAAACAACTAGTCAGAACAAAATAAAATAAAAAGGTTCCGTCCTGAAAAGTTACTGGTTTTAAAGTTAAAAACAATAAAGACACTCAAATCTTCATTGTTTAAGTATTGGGTCAGCATCCTTAAAGTCCAGAATGGCAGCACCAAGGCTGGTTTGTGTTGGCAAAGCCACACTTATGAGCAGTTTTCCATTAAATTCCGTCTGATTAACTCATTTCTGTAGCGTAGCATAATAAACCCTGAACGATAACAGCCATTAAATGTGATGTAATTAGTGTTTGAATGTCCAGGTAAATGACTGTTGAGTCCACTCACTTCAGGTCAATTTAAAAACGCTGTATTGAACATCACATAATGAACAGCGCTGATTAAAAATGACTGTTGTAATGGTCCAAAATAATGAATGAAGACATAAAAATAATTAATAGATGGAGCCGTCGCAGAGACAAAAGCGCTGAGGATTCGTCATCTCTTCTCCACACAATGCCATTGTTCTCAGAGACGTGCACTTCTCACTGTTATTAATGATACCGCGGCTAAGAACATGCATTTTTCCAGGCCCCGTCTGCCATCACTGCAAAGTTTCAGCCTTTTGTACTTCCCACCCCCTATTTTTGAATGCAATTTGGCTTTGGTTTTATAGAAAACATACCAAATATCCTTGACCAGAACTCGGCAACAAAGAAAACCAGCTGAGTGGACTAGTATTAATGGAACTCACGGAAAGGAATCCAGAGCAAGGATTGGTTTAAGATGGGTTTTGTTCCAGAGTCCTGGTGCTTTCTGTAGAACTGCCCCGTGTTTGGATGGAACCAAGGTTTTGCAGTTTTGTCATTAACAGAAGGCAATGAACAACAAACAGGTTTCAGCACATGTTTAGATCTTTAAATAAAAATAAAACCACACACACTTTATTATCATGGGTTTTTCAAGTTTTAGCCACTCACATGCTCCAATACACTGGCGTTAGCTCCTATTGGCTGTTAATCTGGTTTGTCGAAATTAATGCTGGCGGAATAAAATCATAAACGGAAAAAGTCTGCACTGGCTACTTCAAGATGTCAGACAAAACAGCTCCTCGAATAAAAACAACACAATTATTGGCAATGCATTCATAAGATCATTTCTGGGTCACATTTTTTTAAATGCTAATCTCAAAATTAGAAGATTTAATTAAAAAGAGTAGGCTCAGTTAGAGATGAGGGCTGAGAAAGTCACTCAAAACATTCAACTCCAGGTTTAGTTAACATCCAACTCTAACATGAAGAAAAATTGGTTTTGTAATGTTTGTAACATTGGTTACATTTCACGCACTTTTAAAAAGCCCTAAAACTACGACACAGAAATTTAAGATAAATTTCAACAAATAAACCTTTTCAGAACTGACGTCAAACTTAAAAAACAAACTGTAGGGTCCATCAGCCATGATCCACCATGGCCTAGACCTTTTCAGGAATCTTTACTTCATACTTTTGTCACGGTCAGTAGTGTCTCCGATGAAAGAACTTTAACCTTGTTCATGTTTGTGTCACTCGCTGCAGGAGAAATCTGGCCTGAGTGTTGTTTGGCGAAAATCCACTTATCTACTCTATTAAATGCAAAAGCATTCATCTGTTCACATCTGACACCAACTCATTCATTTATAAATTGTTTTACGCCATGCTTTGAATTCACTCCCCTTGAACGTTGACCTCTTTCTATAATCTCTCACTTTTTGCTACCAGCTTTTTTCTGCACATGCCAAAGCAAAGAGGTTTACTTGACTTCTAAATGAATCCCCTCCATGTCAATAGCTTTTTGTTTTGACACCAGCAGCAGTCCTAAGAAAAAGGAGCATTTAAAAAGTTAAATTGGTAATGTTTTCCATTTGTGTCATTGGCTTCATTATTAGGCTGTTACTTTTCTCATGCTAGTGCCATTTCTTGGTGTGGGCAGCAGAATTTGATCTTATTCAAGGCTTAGTCCTAATCGTGCAGACGGTAAATAGCGCTCAGTTCTTCTGCGGTGGCCTAATGGGCGTGTAACTTTATAGGCAAACACGTGGAGTGGTATTCCTCCAGCGAACGGGAGCGTAACAACTGCCAGGATGAAAGAGCTGTCAGATGGTACAGTCTGAGAAACAGAGCTAAGGCAGAGGGTAAGGGTCCGATCTTTAGCCACAAAGTGTGACACGTCTCTGGAGAATGAAGGCACGTTTCCAAAACCAGAAGCAGCAAAGTTTTTGGCTCAGTCCAGTGGTGAAACGTACACCTCGTCCATCCCTCCCCCGGAGAGCTGTGGCTTATTATTGCTATTACTACACCTCATAAATCCACAGTTAACCTCATCATTTTACACTTTTCACTTGAAGGACTTCTGGAAAAGGGGAGCTTCTTTGGAGAACAGTCAAACTACGGATCATATTGCCTTAAAATGCTGACTCATGTTTTTGGGTTTCAACAACAGGGAGGGGTGTGCAAAGGGCAGACCTGGTGGGTGATTGGATGGATTACCCGAGTAACAGCATGCCATGGCATTTAGATTAGTAACAGTTAAACGGATGCTTTGCTTGGAGCAGTACGAGATGGATTTTGGGAGAAATTGAAATCTAGTAAATCTTTCGAGAATCCAGCCTGAAACATTCCAACACTGCAGACCCTACTCTGTAGTACTTGAACTCATCTCCCTTTTTAGGTATTTAGGAGAGGGTTAGTAGTTTTTACTTGCGAAGTTAAACCTTTGTCACTATTAATCATTTAACTTTGTGTACTATTTTTTTAGTCAGCTGGACTCCACTAATAATCTTAATCTTAAAAATAGACACATAATTAAACTTGTGCTTCTAACTTCGGTCAGAGACAAATGGCCTTTGATCAATCAAACATCATGCTCTATTCTGGTTCTGACCACGGTTTTTCATAAATAAGGTTAGGGCCCTACATTAGGGTCTAAAATAGAGACAAAAATATATATATAAAAAATAAATAAACTGAGGTTTCAGACACAACCATTAACCACTCTGGACCATAAATGTTTATCCAAACTGCAGTGCTTAACTTTCCTGCTACAGAGCTGCATTCAGAGATAGTTTATTTTACCCTTGGTGCTCCACCTTGGAAAGGATAATCTCTGAAGCCCAGTTACAACAGTGACTGAAGCAAAGTGAGAACTCTAAGCCTCCATTGTGCGAGTTTCCAGTTTGTTGTGAAAGTTTACATTTACATTTATTCATTTAGCAGACGCTTTTATCCAAAGCGACTTACATTGTTCTACAGTAATTACCAGTGTTACAGCCACTGGAGGCAAGGTGGGTTAAGTGTCTTGCCCAAGGACACAATGAGGGATGAACTGCGGGGAGAGCGGGAATCGAACCACCTACCTTCCAGTTGAAAGACGACTGCTCTACCCACTGAGCTACTGCCGCCCCAAGTGTGAAAGTGTTTGAAACGATTGTCCACTGTAAAAACAATCTAAGACGAGACATTAAAACGTGTGATGAGGAGGCTGAGGCTTGGGTGTTTTTTCAATCTCTGATCGCTGCGTTTTTTTGAATTAGTTGCAGTGCACTCCATTTTCACCCTGCGCAGCTAATCAGATCTGCCCCGTCCCCCGGGTGCTCCCTCATTTGGTACGTCCCCCGAGTCGTGTGCCAATCAAATTGCTCATCAATGTCTGTTTTTCCCTCTGCTCATGGCCGCCTGCTTCACTTTCTTTTAGAAACCTTTTCATTTAGCCATGTCATAAAAAGAGTGAGGAAGTAGGTTTTCACTGAATGGGTCAGGTTTTGCAAGAAGAACTCCAAAGCAAAGACTAAGACAGACGAGGCCAACAACAAGGCCCAGTGTACCTAAAGCTTGCAGCCCACAGGCTTCAGCCGTGTAGCTCTGACAGAAGCTTCTGGCAGAGTGGTGTTGAGTAGACTGGGCTTTAGTCAACAGGTGATGAGGTGATTGTTAACAGGTGAGTCTCATCTGCAGCAAAAGGAAAAACCAGCCACGCCCCCTGCTCAGAAGCTCTGCTGAACAAAAAAAAAAAGGAAAACATGGAAAGGGAGGGAAAAAACAAACCAAAATACAATCCTAACAATATGAGATGGTTTTATTTTATTGTATGGCATCTTGAGACAGAATAAAATGTGGTAATCTAAATAAAATAAACCTAACAGGCCTCTGAGGAGAACAGTATATAGAGTCAGGTTCTCACATATTTTTAGTTGGTAGTGGACAAAAAAAATGGATAAAATGCTCAAACTAGACGACAGAGCAGCAGGACAGAAAACTGATCGATATATAGGTTAGAGATGACAAAATAACAATTGTTTATCGTAACTGTCTTTATATCCTCCATTTTGAAATGTCATGTTGATCTGTTTATGAAATAGTTTGACTGGCCATAAGCAAGCATATACTCTTAAGTAAAGGCAAAAAATAACCCCAAAATTTCACTCAATTTCTCTCAAAGTGGTTTAGCTTTCCTCATTATCTCCCCATCCAGTGTTCCACTTCTTTCATCCCTGGCTTACATTTCCTTTTCTATTCTTCTCTATATGTTTTTGAGCTTTAACACAAACTCCATACACACTGGCCGACCCAATTTACACCGATACCCACCTGCCCCGGCGTCTTGTCTGCGACTTTGCTGCAAAAAAAAAAAAAAAAAAAAAAATGTTTGAACTCTTGGGCTGAGACGCTAAGACGTTGCAGAAACAGAATATAAACTAGCCCCCCTCCCCTCATCCCCATCTGTCCTAATGCACCGCTGCTTATGCCTAAGACGCCCCCCTCCACACTTCGCCCTGCATCAATAATGAAACAATACAAAAGGAGGAGCGGCCGCTGTCGAGGCACACTTGAAAGAAGAAGAGCTGAAGTCGGGGGAAAAATATTCAAAACTTCCTCAGAGACTGTCAGTGATGGAGGGGGTGTAAAGTGGGTTGGGGTGGAGACGGCAAAATGGAACAGTGTTTATGTGTGTACAGTAAGAGTCTGGTCAGATACAGGGTGCTTCTAATTTGTTATTTTAACCAACAATGGTCTAATACAATATTTGTTTTCCAATCTAGTCACTTTTTAATACAAATGTTATAAAAGTCCTACAAAAGTCCTACAGAATTAAATTTTAAAATAAAAGTCAATATCTGGTCTGTCAAATATGTTCTGGAAACTCAAATGGAAAATGCTGATTCAATTGTACTCAACCAATATGGCATCTTGTCATCAAGTTACCTAACCAAATAGTCTTCATCCAAGTTATAGTTATTGATATGCCTCTTGTAAATTAGTTCAGGGTTAGCATAGACCAGGGTTAGCACAGACCAGGGTTAGCACAGACCAGGGTTAGCATAGACCAGGTTTAGCATAGACCAGGGTTAGCATAGACCAGGGTTAGCACAGACCAGGGTTAGCACACACCAGGGTTAGCACACACCAGGGTTAGCACAGACCAGGTTTAGCACAGACCAGGGTTAGCATAGACCAGGGTTAGCACAGACCAGGGTTAGCATAGACCAGGGTTAGCACAGACCAGGGTTAGCACAGACCAGGGTTAGCACACACCAGGGTTAGCACACACCAGGGTTAGCATAGACCAGGGTTAGCATAGACCAGGATTAGCACAGACCAGGGTTAGCACAGACCAGGGTTAGCATAGACCAGGGTTAGCATAGACCAGGGTTAGTAAGAAGGCATCAAAACTATGTCCAAAGACCTTCTTTTAAACCCTGTTAGGCGCTGGCGCCGCATTTAGGCGTATTTAGGTTTCCTTTTCACCCTTTTTCATCTTTTGTTATTTGAGGAGATAATTAGTCTGGGCGGCTTTCTGTGGCCTATATAAAGGCCTACTGGTGGCGTCGCTCGCTCTCTCTGACTCCCTCTAGCTGACGCGGACGCTTTGCTGTCAGCTTGTTCGCGAGCTCTTCTCCTCCGTCTGGCTCCGCCTGTCAGATTATGCCGGCTGTGGCCGAGGCCTGTGGTATGTGCTAGAGCACGTTTTAGCCTTTAGCATTGAGTTCTTTTTTGTTTAACCTGGTGGGACCGGCTGTCCTGTTTTCGTCTTTTTCTTTCGCTAGGGCTCAGACCTGCGGTTGTGTTGGGGTAGCGGGAGGTAAGGCAGCTTCTACGGCCCTGTATAGGGTTGGCCTGTCAGACTTCCCGTCTTTATATTCTGTTTGGCCGGCCCACCAAGGTTTTTTTGCTTTGTTACTTTGGGCACGGGAGGGTTGGACTATCAAAAAGGTTACATAAATGACAAATAAACAAACAGTTTAAAAATCACCTTGTCTCCTGTGTCCTTCTATAATATGTTTCACCCTTGGGTCGTAACATATTAATGGGGGCTCGTCTAACCTTTTAACGTAGCAGAATAGCCGCTTTGAAGTTATCATTCAGTCGTTTTTTTTTCTAGGTAATGTTCTTTGCGGTTGTGTTTGGTGTGCCTCGTGGATGTCTTGCAACATAGCCGTTTGTAGCCACTTGTGATAAGTTGCCTTGGTCGTTTGTCGGTAACTTAGTGGTGTTTGTAATGCTTTGTTGTGATTTGGTTCTGTTTTTGGATTGGTCTTCGGGAACTAACAATGGAGTTTAAGGTAGAGGATTTCGTATCAAGCCCTTCATTGGACGTATTTGAAAACTGCACAAAGGATAACCTGTTGTTGATCGCTGGGTATTATGGCATTGACGTTTCACGACAAAGTTTTTTTCGCTGTTTGGTCTGCCTAAAGTTGTCCAGACAGACCAAGGGACTAACTTTATGTCACGTATCTTTGCACAGGTCCTGAAGCAACTCAACATCCAACATTGTCACTCTAGCGCGTACCACCCAGAGAGTCAAGGCGCGTTAGAACGTTTTCACCAGACGCTGAAAACTATGCTCCGTACATATTGTTTGGAGTTTGAAAAAGACTGGGATGAAGGGGTTCACTTCCAAATGTTTGCTATTCGGGAGGTGGTTCAGGAATCCCTTGGTTTTAGTCCTTCGGAGTTGGTTTTTGCACACACGGTGCGTGGTCCCTTAAAAATATTAAAAGAGAAATGGTTGTGTGAAGAGACAGAGCAAAACCTTTTGGACTATGTTTGTAACTTTAGGCTAAAACTGCGGCGTGCATGTGAAATCGCTAAAGAGAACTTGGAAGTTACACAAACTAAAATGAAGACCTGGTATGACAGACATGCTCAAGTCCGTGAGTTTAAGCCTGGTGACAAAGTATTGGTGCTGTTACCTATTCCTGGTGCTAGTCTTCAAGCTCGCTACAGTGGGCCTTATGTCATTCAGAGAAAGGTTGGAGACAGGGACTATCTGATAGCCACGCCTGACAGACGGCGGGGGTCCCGATTATGTCATGTTAACATGTTGAAAGGTTACGGTGAACGCACACCTTCTCTGTCACATGTCACCGGTGATACTGCTGTTTCTCCTGTGGCGCTGTCCAGTGCTGAAGTCGCAGCGCATTGTCTTGTTTCTGGAAAGGCGCTGTCCGGTGCTAAAAGAACCGCCTCTTGTTTGACCTCAGGAAATAATACAGCGGCGCTGCCAGTCGCTGAGGAGGGAGGTGGGGCTCTATCTGAAGCGTTGACTCAAGGAAAGTTGTTAAATTCTGACATTATAACTAACATTTGTTCCCATTTTGCCCATCTTCCAGATCCTCAATGTTCAGATTTGGCGGGATTGTTAAATGCCAATAAATCTTTGTTTTCGGATGTGCCATGTCAAACAACAGTGCTGATGCATGATATTGATGTTGGTGATGCACTGCCCATCAAGCAACACCCTTATCGTGTTAATCCTGATAAACGTAACCGTCTTAAGCAGCAGGTAGAATACATGTTAGCCCATAATATCGCTGAGCCCAGTTGTAGTGCCTGGAGTTCCCCTTGCCTGCTTGCTATTAAATCTAACGGTGAAGATCGTTTTTGTACCGACTTCAGGAAAGTGAACAATGTTACCAAGCCTGATTGTTTTCCGTTGCCGCGCATTGAGGACTGTGTTGACCGTGTTGGCGGTGCGAAATTTGTCTCCAAGCTTGACTTACTGAAAGGTTATTGGCAGGCACCTTTAACAGATCGCGCTAAAGAGATCTCTGCATTTGTTACGCCTGATAATTTCTTACAATATACAGTCATGGCTTTTGGCATGTGCAATGCACCAGCTACTTTTCAGCGCTTGATGAAAATCGTGCTGTCCGGTCTGTCCTTCTGTGAGGCTTATTTAGACGACTTGGTTGTGTGTTCAGAGACATGGGTTGAGCACTTGAAACACCTTCAGATTGTGTTTTGTCGTCTCAAAGAAGCCAAGTTGACGGTGAATTTATCGAAATGTGAATTCGCTCAGGCAACAGTCACATACTTAGGAAAGGTGGTGGGGGGAGGACAAGTACGTCCTGTACAGGCAAAAGTGGAAAGTATTGTGGCTTTTCCTGTCCCAACCACCCGCACTGAGCTTCGTCGATATCTGGCAATGGTTGGTTATTATCGAGGGTTTTGTAAGAACTTTTCTGCTGTGGCGTCTCCATTAACCAACCTCTTGAGCCCTAAGGTACCCTTTATGTGGTCTGACGGCTGTCAAGCTGCTTTTGAAAACACCAAGTCCTTGTTGTTGTCTGCTCCCGTCCTCGCTGCACCTTCCTTTGAAAGACCTTTTAAATTGGCTGTAGATGCCAGTGACACCGGGGTGGGCGCTGTGTTGTTGCAAGAAGGTCTAGATGACATTGATCACCCAGTTTCATACTTTTCTAAAAAGCTGGACTGCCACCAAAATGGTATTCGACTATTGAAAAAGAGGCTCTTGCCCTGATTCTGGCTTTAGAGCACTTTCAAGTTTATGTTGGTTCTGCTAGTGCCCCTGTCATAGTTTTTACGGACCATAATCCGCTCGTGTTCTTGCATCGAATGCGCAACAAAAACAGGCGCCTAATGAACTGGAGTCTCCGTTTGCAGGAGTATAATGTCGAACTTAAACACATAAGGGGTAAAGATAACGTTTTGGTCGACGCGTTATCGCGTATGTAGACTGGACAATGTTTTTATTTTTTTTTGTCCACTACCATGGTCCAGTATTTTGGGGTGGGGGTGTTAGGCGCTGGCGCCGCATTTAGGCGTATTTAGGTTTCCTTTTCACCCTTTTTCATCTTTTGTTATTTGAGGAGATAATTAGTCTGGGCGGCTTTCTGTGGCCTATATAAAGGCCTACTGGTGGCGTCGCTCGCTCTCTCTGACTCCCTCTAGCTGACGCGGACGCTTTGCTGTCAGCTTGTTCGCGAGCTCTTCTCCTCCGTCTGGCTCCGCCTGTCAGATTATGCCGGCTGTGGCCGAGGCCTGTGGTATGTGCTAGAGCACGTTTTAGCCTTTAGCATTGAGTTCTTTTTTGTTTAACCTGGTGGGACCGGCTGTCCTGTTTTCGTCTTTTTCTTTCGCTAGGGCTCAGACCTGCGGTTGTGTTGGGGTAGCGGGAGGTAAGGCAGCTTCTACGGCCCTGTATAGGGTTGGCCTGTCAGACTTCCCGTCTTTATATTCTGTTTGGCCGCCCACCAAGGTTTTTGCTTTGTTACTTTGGGCACGGGAGGGTTGGACTATCAAAAAGGTTACATAAATGACAAATAAACAAACAGTTTAAAAATCACCTTGTCTCCTGTGTCCTTCTATAATATGTTTCACCCTTGGGTCGTAACAAACCCTTTAAAGTAAAAAAAAAAAATGTAGATTTGTGTTTCAGGCCACTGTACAAAAACAACTTAAGGTTTTAAATATGTATGTACTACATGACATTTCTGCTCAGAAGGTCTCTAAATGTCTGCATTATCAATGATCCACTGATAAACAGCTGCTGTGATTATGATTTTAACGTCACATTTAGACTCCACACTCCTGTCTAGGTGTGTATCTGGAAAGTATTCACAGCACTTTTTTCACCCATTTTATTTTACAGCCTTACTTCAAAATGAATTAAATTTATTTGCCTCAAAATTCTACAAACAATGACCCATAATGTGAAAAAGGGTTGTTTTTAAATTTATAAAAATAAATAAATAAAAAGGCCTTTGCCATGACTCTCAAATTTGAGTTTAGGCACATCCTTTTTCCACTGATCCTCCTTGAGATGCACCTGTGGTGCATTCAGTTGATTGGACATGATTTGGAAAGGCACACACCTGTTTATATAAGGTCCCACAGTTAACAGATACAAACCAAAACATGAGAATAAGTACAGAAAATCTTACAAGGAACTGGGTGTAAGGAGACGGTTCTGCAGTTTTTAAGGTTCCTGTGAGCACAGTGGCCTGCATTATCTGCACATAGAAAAAGTTTGGAACCACCAAGACTCTTTCTAGAGCTGGCTGCCTGGCCAAAACTGAGCCGTCAAGGGAAAAGTGCCTTTAGTCAGGAATGTGGGACCAAGAACCCAATGGTCACTTTACCAGAGCTCCAGCATGTGTGTGTGTGTGTGGTGGACAGAAGCCAAGACAACGACCCTAAGCACACAGCCAACATAACAACTGTTAATTTCCTTGAGTGGTCTAGACTTGAACCCAACTGAACATCTCTGGAGAAATCTGAAAATGGTTGTGAATTGTGAAGCTCACCATCCAACCTGATGGCGCTGGAGAGGTTCTGCAAAAACAACTGCATGTCAAGCTTGTAGCATTATACTATTTTTTTTTTTTTCTTTACAAGTTTGGGGTTTGCAACCTACTTTCCCATTATGGGGTATGGTTTGTAGACTTCTGAGACCAACTTTTAAATAATGCTATAATATAACAATTTGGAAAAAGTGCTGTAAATCCTTTCTGGCTGCACTGTCGGTTCAGTCTGCGCTGCTGTTCAGTCTGACTTCAGCTGTGAACCACTAAACGATCGTCCAAGTCTTTAATCCAATCTTTTCTGCTGGGCCCACCCCTGTCGCTGCTCATCAATGAACCCTCTTTAAAGAGACCACACTCAGCGGCTCCCACTAAACGCTGCTAACAAGCCCCAGCCTGTGCCGTGTTAAAAATTAATAAATAATAAAAGAGGGAGAAAGTGTGATGTTGCCAGGGAAATAATTTGCCTCTTGAACCGATGATGGCATGCACTTTATGCAAATTGGTGTCTGGGGACAACCAAATCCCTCTTAATACATATGCAGGCTTCATGAAAGACAGAGACTTGGGAGAAGTGGAGATGATAAACAGCAGTCAGTGCTAATTTGGACATGTGCGGTTTCTGTCCATGATATCAGTCTAACAGAGATTACAGGCCACAGACTTAAGTGGGGCTGTTATGAAAATACTGGTGGTAATAGTTTTCTGTTTGTCTTGTTTTATTGATTAGGCCACAGTCTTTTGTAGACTCTTGTTTTTAAATAGATTTTTAATGTCCATAAGGGCTTTTTATTATTATTTTTATATGTATGTATGTGTGTATGTGTGTATAGTTTTAGGAATTGTGGCGCTGCACGGCTGGCGACCCGGATGACTGTTTCTCTGACATGGTAAGTCTTCTCTACAGTCCATCTGTAAAGGCCCAGTGTTCAGACCGGCTCACAGGACTTTAAACAATCCCTCACGTTTCATTCACGGAGTATGAGCTTTTTCCTTCAGGTCGACGGTCCGGAGTTTACTGACAGAAAACCAACCGACTAAGGCTCTTTTATTCCAACGTCCATCTCTCTGCTCAGTAAGGAGCTCACCGAGTCACTTGTTTTAGCTTTTGATTCACTTCCAAGTGTATTTATAATTCCCCCCTCCTCCTTTTTTTAAATTGACTAGTTTGTATAATAGATTAGTGTGTGTCTGTCCGTCCCTCGGCCCAACACAAATTTAAGTTTGGGACAATATAGTACTTAGTACAAAGGCATGGTGTTTACCCAATAGAGCCTAGACTAAACTTTCTCCACTGTAGGTGTAAAAATACTAAATTGTGGTCATACATGCAGTCCTTACATGGATTAAATTGGGGAAAAGTTCTGAGGACAGTGCATGAAAAAGTCAAATTACCTTTTTTGCAAAAGATGTTCATGCAGTTTAACTCTTGTTCTGTGAACACAGAGCACATTTGTTAAAACCCAGTGAGTAAATCCAGTCCACATCAGACAAAACTCTTCATCAGTTTTTACTCTGCGCTGTGATAAAGCTGCACATACCTCTCCACTCCATCTCTGTACGGGACAGGCCACTTAACATGACGTCTTTTAGCATTAATGTACTTCACACTGAGAGATCCAGGCTCTATTGTAGCTCAGATGTGTCTCCTTTTTGTCTGGGGGCCTGAACAATGCTCTGTCATTTTAGCTCAAGCTAATATGATTATAGACGCAGTAATTCACTTCATCATTAGAGATCGTCGACCTGAGCCGCAAGACGCACGGGACCAGCTTATGAAGCGTGAATGCTAATGAAAAAGCAGCTATCACACGGGGTTGAAACTTAAGTTTATGGTAACTTTTTATTGCTCCTAGGCTCACGCCACAGCAGCAGGATCCATTCATGACCGTATCTGGAACTGGAGAACTGTCACTGCTGTTACACTTCTGTTTCAGAGGAAATCTTATTTTAATTTTTTTTTTTTTACTTCATGTGCATTACTTCTTTTAGAAAAAAATAAAGTACAAAGTGCTTCAGGAGAGCAAAACATTTCTGTCCACAAAGATCAACTTAGGTCATCCAGTGTCCTGTGAGGAAGGTTAAACGGCAAAACAAAGCTCAAACTAGTAAAGCGTCTTAAAACGTGATTCTGCATTTTCTGTTTGTTTCTACTTTATTTAAAATTAAAAAATGTTGTTCACATTGTGATTTCTTTTTTTTCTTCTATTTTATAATATTGCAGCACTTTAGACAGTCTTGATTCTTAAACAGAATTTTAAACACTTTTTTTGTGTGTTTTATTGAAATTGCTTTTTTATTTTATTTTTTATTTTTTTTATATATATTACATGTACAAGATAAAATAAATATAAATGTACGCACAAATAAACTAATTTTTAAACATGATACCTTCATTATGATGGATGCATTCCCAGGACTGTGTTCAAACTGAAAGTGACAAAATAACTTTTTAATATTCCGCCTCTTCGAGCTGGAAGTTTTAAAACTCAAGACACTGACATTACTCTAAGAAACGTTGCACTGCATGGTTTTATCATTAATTATGTCTTGTTTTCTGTGTGTTGAACGTTGACGTGTAATTTTAATGGGACCTTCTTGTTAAAAAGTGTTAAAATAACAATTTGATTGAAAAGGACTGGGAAAAATAAATATTTACATGACTGCTTTTCAATCTCATCTTTTAAACCTGGAAACTGTCTAAACTTTAAATTATTCTGAAATGGTCTTTGCCCAGCTCTGATTTGAACAGGATAACTTTTAATGTGTCAGTCCATTCACATTATGAATTCCTCTTATTTTTCCAAAGCAAACAGTCTCATTAAGTCGCCCTAATCCAGAGTGTGACACATTTTCATGAAAACTATATTAATACAGCTCCGTGATTAAAGCCGCACCTCTCTGTCTGCTCCCCGCCTTTTCACCATTATTCCCTGTTCTCTCATAATTTCCCGGATCAAGTGAAAATAAAACTTCTGGGTACAATTATTGTGTTGGAGCGAGCCATGTCCCATTTGGGATTTTAAGCCATTTACACAGATGAGTCCGGTAATGCAGCGCAAATAGAATTTAATTCAAACTTAATTCACCCGCATTACTTTTTAATAAAGAAATGATAAATTATAATCTCCTCTGCAATTTCATATATTTATGACACAGCCACTGTCGACGTCGCTGGAAAGTGTCCACAGTTTCAAGAAAGTAAGAAGAAATGAGGAAAAAGTGGAATAATTATACTCTAGGTTCACTGTAGTTTTTTACAGTATCGAATAACAGAATGTAAAAGACCAAATGATGCCGTAAGTAAGGATTTAGAAAATATAAAGCTCAGAGGTAGAGCGGTCGTCCTATAACTGGAAGGTCGACAGTTCGATTCCCTCTCTCCCCACAGTTCATGATGTAGTTGTGTCCTTGAGCAAGGCACTTAACCCACCAGTGGTGTCAACTGTAACACTGGTGAATGGAAGCTTAATAAATAAATGTAAATGAATCAAACCCTAATTCAAAATAGTTGGAACTAAAACATAAATAGAAACAGAATATAATTAAATGGTAAATGTCTCACCTGAGGTTTATGTTCGATTGTGAATATTAGATGTGATTGTTTGATTTATTTATATTTTTTTTTGTAATGTAAGCCAGTGGTGGTGTATTTGGGGAAAAAGGTGCTATGTGTCAGTTGAAGAAGTGTTTCCATCAACCACAATCTAAACATGAGTATTTTTCAGATATTTTCTGGTCTAGAATACATGCCGTTACTTTCAGTTCCAAAAACTAAACTGGCCTTTGTTTCCGGTCTAAGGGTGAAGGTTTACCATTTAAAACATCGTAAAGATCAACTAAAACGACCTTTTAAATATATACAGCAACACAAAGCTATATGTTTTACTCATCCACATTTTGAATAATGGACTTAGCGCTGGTTTAAGAGAGAAATAAAAGCTGTAATGAATTGATTTTGTGTTTTGTCCGAGGCCGGGTGATGCACAGATCTCTGAGCGCTGTAGCCTGCAGTATTTTCTTCCCTTTCATTAAGCTGCAGATTCTGGCCTTTGATAGTGTTATCGATTGTGCCTCGGAACAGCAGCGCACCCCTGTGAAGCTGCTCTTCAGGTGAGAGAAACAGCCAAAAGAAGCTATTATCTGTGTGTTATCCTGTCCCAGTGCACGCTCTTTCACCAGAACCACTGGAGTTAACACTCAGCTGTTTTTCACCTTTGTGTTATGTCTGAAGACCGGACGTAATTGCAGAATGTGTAACAAGCATAAGATGATCTTTTTTTTTTTTTTTTTTTTTTTTTTTTTTTTTTTAAGCCACCTGGAAGTAGGTTTTTAGTCACATGACCTCTGTGATGCACTAGAGGACAACATACTGGCCACAGACTCTCACCCAGAACCAGTCTATTAATTCTGCTTCAACAGCTGTAAACACACCTGATCAGAAAAGGACCGAAGTTCTGTTTAGTTATACTTGAGTGTGGTCAGTTTCTGGATAAAAATGACTGTAATTCTAGCAATAACGCATTTTTTTTTATTAGTTTTTTTATTTATTAGATTTTTTTTATATTTTTTTTTTTATTCACATAATATCATAATATTTATTTATTTATTTATTTTATTGTCTGACAGCTTGGTCCAATCAGAATCAGTTTCAGGTTGAACTCCTCCCTCTAGAGATGAACCTCAGCTCTTTCACAGTTGATCTCAGAAATAAAAATCTGTTGGAATCAGACAGAAAGGTCTTCACCTTGATGCTTTCCAGATGCTTTTGCTTTTTTCAAGATGACCTGGATGACTGAGAACCTTCATAGACTAAACTCTTTTTTTTGGTGTTATTTATTTTAAATAGATAGATAGATATTAAAACTATTTAGAAAAGAAATTAGTAAATTAAAGCCACATATTGTTTCAGACTTTCACATTACAGCAACCATCTCTGTCAGCTTTATTTTATTTAAATATGACAAGAATTTGCATAAAAATTATTACAAAGCCTAAACCCTCATTGTTTTCTCAGTTTGACACAATCTGTAAGAATTACAGCTGATGTTTCCACTTTTCTGAACGAGACCAGCCGCCAAGCCAAGGACATAAGATCAAACGTGATAATGTCGCACAGCTCGTCTTCCTCAAAGATTTTTAATTGATCGCTTGATTACTTTCTGTTCCTTCATCTCCGTAGGTCTTCTTTTAATAGCTCCGTAATGACGCCACTGAACTGGACGCCTTCGACTCCACCAATTAGAATAGTAATAGGCTCTAATTAACTTAAAAAAAGAAATTTCAATAAAAAGGAGGAGATAGTGGATTTGATTACTCATTTTCATTAACTTTACCCCCTCCCTTCTCTTTTTTTTTTTTTCTACAGCACAACTTTGCACCCTTCATTTTTATGAATATTTAATCTGGAGCGAAACATCACAATACAGGCTGTCCCTGGCAAAGGCCAAAGACAGAACCGCGACAGGGGCTTTCTTCTGCTCTCATTCAAAGAGCCTGCCTTTGTTTCTGCATAATGAACGTGTCGCTGATGGCTGCCGAAGAAATTTTAATTAGACTCTCTTTTTTTAGGACGATGATGGGTTGTTTTAAATCTAAATGTGAAATGCTTTTTAGGGAAAAACCCAAGTTAGAGTCTGTACAGGAAGAGTAAGAGTAAGTATTGTGTGGTGGCAGCAGAATACAAAGAGTATGTTTTTATTAACTGAAAAAGAATAATCTAATATATTTAATTTTGAAATTGAGCAATAATGCAAAACTTAAGTCTATTTACAGCAAAACGTAAAGGTCACCTTGCAAAATCAAGTTCAGGCACTGTCAAGGTAACAGGAGTAAACCGTGAAACTTAGTTGTGAGAGGAACATGCATTTCTACAATGTTCTTTATCAAATCCAAACTCCACTACTCCTTTTACAGCTTTGATTCTAGATCACAGTTAAGTTTTGATGAGAACCTGTTATGGACATCAATGTAGGTCCTGTACTTTATTTTTAATTTATTTTTTTTTAAGTGATGACTTGTAAATCCTGGAGGTGCATGAAGAAGGGTTGTGGTCCTCCTCTAGCACCTGGATGTCCTCCTGGGTCTCTGTCGTTTGACGTCTGGACACACAGCTGCTGGGACAATGCCAGCCTTAGCCTTGATGCTCTCTGGCTGCTGGGGTAGACTTCAGGGATGTCCTTGATATCTCAGAATTTTCTGTCTAGAGATCTATCTGTCTCTAGATCTATTTGAAAAGTCCCTAACAGGGTGGACCCCGCCTCAGGCCCAAAGCTGCTGGGATAGGCTCCAGTCACCTGCGACCCCTAACGGGACAAAGCAGTAGAGAAAGAATGAATTTACAGAGATGTCATCATTTTAAATGTGGTTAGTCAGCTTTGGCTCACAGGCCTCACTTTGCTTTAATCACATTTTTCAGTAAAAAAAGTATTTATTTTTTTAATTTGCAAATTTCAGTAACAGCATCAATAATCTGTTTTGATTGTGAGCAGCTCCCTTGTTTTGTTGCTGCCTCTGTGTCGTCTTTGCCTGGGGTCAGGTTAGCACCACTTAAGGACTACAACACTGTTCCTGTCCGCCATATGTCGTCCCTGGTCTGTGTGAGTGCGGCGCGCTCTCGTGCACATACCTGTTCTCCGTGTTCCCTTACCTGCTGCCCGCCATCGCTCGCAGCCAAAGCATGTCATCTTTCAGAGACCAAAACAAAAACACGGCGAGCGGCGAGAGGGACATGTGTTTTTCTTTTTTTTTTTTTTTTCAGAAAGAGGGAGTGAGGCTCGCCGTGAGACAGGGCCAGATGGTCACCTCAGGCAAAGCGAGCAGGTTGGGCCTGTTTACCTGCTCCACTCTGGGTCGTGTCAGCTCCGTTTGCTGCAAAGACTCGAGACTCGCTGCCAAAGAAAGCACCATTCAACACAAACGTTACAGCAGCAAACAGATGTAATACAGAACTGCTGCTTTTAATGTAATAATCACAGGCACAGAACAATAAAATCCCCAAAGGTAACTGCAGTTACTACGACACATACTAAAACGCAGAATGAGTCAGTAAGTCTCAATAGTTCATGATTAAGCTTCTAATTTGTTTTTGAGGGGAAAAAGGTCTTAAACACAGAGTAATTAGGACGAGCTGTTTGCCAAAAAGTGAGCCCACATTTATATACAATTCAGTTCCATATCTGAGCGTGATTATTTCTTCATAATCAGAGAAAGCTCACTATTTGGCAAGCAATGACATTTTTTCAAAAGGTTTTAAGAGCTTTTATGTTGAGCTAGTACACTTTGATATGTCACATTTTGCATAACAAATGAAATTATAGTGAGTATAGATTATTAAATGGAGGAGTGTGTCGGCTTGTGACACTGGTCCAAACTGAGGCTAAATCAAAACTCAACCAAACGAAATGTATGGAACCAAGGGCCAGTGTCTTCGTAGAACATAACTCTGACTGGACTCTTATTTTTCACAGAGGCACATTGTAAATTTTCAGATGGAAAACCATAACATAAATATAATTCAAAGCATTTTTCGTGCGATGCAGATATTTTATTAAAGAGTCTTCGGTTCTTGGGATTTTATTGTCGGCATCAAGTTATTCTGATGGTTTTCTTCGTCATTTCGGTCATTTTTTTTTTAAAATGAGGCCTCATGCAACTTTTTAAATTTTCATTTAAATTAACATATTATTTTCATTTATAATGTTGGATCTACCAAAAAGTATTTCATTCCTCATAACATCATAAGTCATAATATTCCAGTTTTATTTCCCCTCATGTATTTGGGTTCCGACAGGTGATGACTGGCGTCTGAGCAGTGAACATGTGTGGCTGTCCATCTGAGCCTCTGTTCCTCTCTGTTCCTCTCTGTTCCTCTCTGTCCCTCTTAACCCTCGCTGCTGTGCCGTTTACAGCCAGGGCCAAACACGGCGTCCGGGGCAGAGCTAACAGGTGGAAACGTGTCGACTGTTGGCAGCGTGCCGGGTCACACACAGTCGAGTTGGCACTGAGCGCCATGTCTGCTCACGGCTCTAATCTGCTCCAGCCTCAGACTGAGCATGTGCAGATGAATCGAGGGCTTTGGAAACGGGACACTTGTTTTTAACACTATATGCAAAAAATAAATAAAAATGACTTAAGTTTTCTTTTACGTCACTGATTAACAAAGCCTAAACATACAAATACTGTAGATTAAATAAAGAGCAAAGGCACAAACATAAATGTGGAGGTTGTACTGGAGAAGTCGTCTGTGGACGTTCTCGGTCCTCCAGGACAGTTTTGAGAAAAGGTTTTAAAGAAGGAGGTCTGGAAGGAGGTTTGGTAAAAGATCTTTTCTATTTCTCAGAAGGAGGATGTTTAACCTGAGTCAGCTGTGATTGGACAAGAGCTGGTCAAAGTCTGGAAATCCTGGTTTCTGTGTGGTTAAGAGTTGGGTGTTCTGTGGTTAGCACTGTCGCCTCACAGCAAGAAGGTCCAGAGTTGTATATTAACGAAAATAATAATACATAAAAATTCTGTATAGATATAAAGATAAACCCCTTTTTTAATAACGAAGACTCAATACGGCTTTGAGCTCCACATATGCACTTCGTTTCTTCTTTTCTGGTGCAAACAGCAGGTGAATATTTTTATTTATTTTTTTCTCAGGACCACAGCACTGAAGTCCAGGTGTGTTTACTCTTATCTTCTTCCACAAACTTGTCAGTGATGGATGTCTTTCCAGTGGAAGGCTTTGTGGAAACTCAATGGGTTCTCTCAATCCTTATCATCAGCTCAGTACATGTACAACATCTGTGATCAAATATTAAAGATCCCTGTTACAGTCAGTGATGAGTCGGTAACATCTCTGCTTTCCAACAGAGAATCCATTTTTGTTTGTCCCGTCTGCTTTTCTTCACTGGTCACAGGGTTCAAACACACAACACACACATGAAGCTGCCATTGTTTCGACAGTTTCTCTGTCGCACTGCTTTGCACAATACATTTGATTGAAGCGACGTGTGTTTTTTTACCTTTTGCCTATTTACCCCCCTCCCCCCTTCTTTCTCTGTGAACCCTCAGGCTGTCTCTTTTTAATGGAGACGCCACTGACCAGCGCTCTCCAAACTCTTTTCAATCATGTCTCCACTTCATTTGGCTGCGTTCTCTCCTCCTCTTGTGCCTTGACCCAGTTCTCGACGAGGAAGACTGACACTCGTCTCCTCTGGCCAAAGCGGGACCCCTTCAGCTCACTATCTCCCCACCATCGTCATATTGGCATCTCATCCCGGTGTCGCCTGTCTCGGCCCGCGTCTGTACTGTCCATAAAATATGCCCGTGCGTTATCTCTCCCCCCACGCAGCAGAATAATGAAAGGCAGGGGCATGACAGATTGGACATAGATGAGATTGCCGCTGTGACTATATGCACGGCTCGCCTCGGCCTCGGCTTTGCATCTGAAATGGGAAAAAGGGGCGGGAGGTGAGGGGTGGGACGGGGGGGTAGGAGGTGACGGCGAGCTCTGGGGCAGTGTCGGTGTTGGGGGGTGTAAGTGGGTAGATGCATAAGAAGAAGGTGGGGTTTAGAGAGGTTTGATGTCAACCTTTTACCAAACATAAGGCATCAACTGTCCACTGGCCTTTTATTTAAAAATACATTTTTTGTTTTGTATTTGTGGAATATTGTAAAGTGGGTCTACAAATCCTTGCCTTAACAACAATTTCCAACTTAAAATAAATCCATTTTGCCCATTTATCCAGGATGGGAAGGGCACTCAATCATACTTTATTCCTTTAAGTGGCTATATATAACTCTCATTCACATTTTTTTGGTTGCTACCAAATATACATTCTCCATTGGCCACAAGCTTGAAGAAAAAATGTACAAAGATGAAATTAGAAGATGTTTCAAGTTAGTTTGACAAATCATATCCAACTTTTTTCTGAGTAAGAAACCTATCCTTGTGTAAATGAACAACATTTGAACGACAGTTCATACTGTCGTTGTGTCCTTGGGCAAGACCCACCTTGCCTCCAGTGGCTGTAACACTGGTAATTAGAAGCTCAGTGTCAGTCCCTTTGGATAAAAGAGTAAATGTTGTTGTTGTGTAGCCGAGGTAGAAGTGTGAGAATTGTCTGAGGAACACTTACCTATTACATTATTTATTTCTATTTTTTTTGGTCCAATCTTTGTCACACTCAGCTTCGGTGGGTGGCCATTTTTCCTAGCCTCCATAAAGCCTGAGCTCGTATGCATTGGTGCTGCTCTTGTTGAATATGGAGGAGTGAGTGCTCGTGAACAGAGGGAGGGGGGCAGACGGGTGACTGCGCGGGGGTCAGGTAGTGTCTCCTGCTTGTCTCTCCGCTCGCCGCGCCGGAAAGATTGGGTCCTGGCCTGCGTCGAACGACCTGGTGCTTTTACATACACACATACATCACTGTGGCTGTTGCCATGCCGCCTGTGCCTCTGAATATGCAAATGAGGCGCTGGGGTTTGATTCGGCAGCGGCGCGAGATTGTGCAACATCCAGATGTCAGCGCAGCCTCAGTGTCATTGAGACGGCGTCAGGGGGCGGGGTTTATAAGGTGACCTGTTTTAAATATAGCCGGTGTCACTACAGCATGCCCGACTCGACTTATAAAAGACATTTGCATAACGTTTGTGCCTCGTCTCCCACAGGCAGAGGTTTTTCTTTTCCCTCAGTCGTTCCTGCACAAAGATGTCATGTCGAGGCACCGAACGACACACGTGTAAACCCAGGAATCAGCGCGGCTTGAAGATGAAGTGCATTAGGAACAGAATAAACATGTCTCAAAGAAGCTTGTCAGCACAGTTTGAAATCATGTTTTTTCCACATCATTTTTTTCACTGTTGTGGCAAATACTCCAGACCAGTAGGAGGCAGTAACGGGTCCAGCCTCATTCATTCTTGTGAGCAAACAAAGCTGTTTTTAACATGGTCAATATAAGGCAGTAACAGCTGGAATAGTTTAAACTGGTATTTGTTCAAGCCCATGGACAAATGAATAAGCTTAAGTTTCCTCAAAATTTTATTGCCAACTTTTTTACAGAAAACATCTCAGTCAAGAACAAAACAAACTAAATTTACTGTTTGCATGTGTTATTTCAAAATGTTAAACTAAATCTGTGCATTCTTTATACAAACACAATTCTGGAAAATGTGTATAATGTAAATAAACATTTTATTCATATTCAAACATTATCGAGTTTTAAAACTATTTGAAAAATCTTTGTGACGAGGGACAAAGCTGAGGCTCTGTTTTAAAACGGGTCTGGTTCTGAAATCAGTGCACGGATCAGAAACACTTCCACAAATGACACATAAAGCTGCATCAAGCAAAACAGAAGCCATGTGACACAAACCAGAACAAAACCGCTGTCTTCTCTGGGTCAAAGGTCACTTAAAATGGCCTGAGGCCAAATGGAAAACTGCTGTATGGTCAGATAAATCAGAATTTGACATTCATCTGTTCTTTTGTATGACCGCAATTTCCTCAAAAATAGTAAATTCAAATTCATAGTTAAATATTACAATCTAGTCATATTAAATGTTTTTACAACAGTATCAAAAAGTCTATTCATGTTAAGTGTAGTTTCATTTTTTTACAGTGTAAGGGGCTTCAGACTAAGTCTAGACTTTGGTGTCTGACCAAAACCAAACTCAGCAACTCATAATTTAGATCAAGTTACTCAAAACATTTCCATCCGTCTCTTAAAGAGATATTACAACATAACACGTGTACTTTGTGTCTTACTGCTTTTCTTCCTTCTGTGAGAGCATCTTGTTTTGTCTTTGTCTCATTCTCACACAAAGATGTCACACAGAACAGAGCACAGGAATAAGCGTGGCCTGAAGATGATGAAGTGCGGTGCTTTGGAGGGAATGGGTTTCCGATGACATTATGTCACGATAAAGACGTGCCAAAGAAGCCTGTCGGTACAGTATGTTCCTGCTAACTAACACAAAACACTGACAGACAGAAACTGGAATGAGATTCACGCTTCCTCTGCATATTTTACTCAACGAGACACAAGAACGAGACATTAGCTTTGTATATTTGAGGCCGCAGTGATACCTATCATTTGAATGTGCTTTGATAAGAAGGGCTCTGGGAGAACGGATGATGCACAAAATCCTGATTTCAGCAGGAGATTTTCAATGTAACGGGGCAAAATTATTGATGAAATCAGGCTCTATGCAAAGTCCATCAGAAAAGATGTTCACATTTTGTCCATTGTTTAAAATAGGCCTATTTCTCAATCTGAATTTACTTTGAGTCTGGAACACTCCAAAGTTTTTGGGTTCTTCAGACATCATTAAACACCTTAAAGATTTGTGCATTAACCATTAGATGTAAAACATTTGGTCGCTCTGTAACTCCATTTAAAGTCCTCTAAGCGATTAAAACGTATTATTTTTACCGTACACACAGAGTTGACATGTTTACCGTCATCAGTCATGGTCACGATTTCTTTTCCTCAGTGCATCCAGGTGTTATTGGCAGTCGCTACACGCTGCCTCCTTTTGAAAACATATTTGGGGAAGCATTTGGGGGACCTTGGACTTTGATTGCTGCTTAACTTTTGCTGCGTACCTTGTCCTTCTGTGGCGTTTCTGTGCACCAGCTTTGACAGCGTGTGCCAGTCAGTTTGAATGCACACTTCACTCCGCCGAACTAATTAATTATTCCCCTCTTCACCCTCCTTTATTGGTCTGTTTGTTTTTTATACCTCGCCAAAGAATACACGCCACATTCCTCCAATACTTTCCTTCTCTGCCTATTCATTAAGAATGCAAATTAATCAGTATTTACGGTAGCGCGCGCCAGCTCTGCTCTCAAGTGCAATTTCTATCAAACAAGGTTGAGTGGGCTTTTGTTTCACGTAGCCAATTGGAATAAAGTGTGGCCTTTTCTTTGTCCGCGTCCTGTTTTTTATTTATTTATTTTTTTAGATGCGCAGTTGAATGCATCAAGTCGTTTGGCACATGAGACGGGTTTGAAACTTGCCCGCGACGCAATGCTACAGGGACTTTTCATTTGACATTCGGTGAGCTCTGAAATTAAGGCGACACAAAAGTTATAAAATGAATCCAAGCTCATTTTCAGGGGTTTATTTAATTATTTTTGTAGCAATGGTGTGTATTCACAAACAAAACTTGAAGTATACAGAGCATTAGCTGTGTTTAAATGTTTTCTTTTGAATCTAAAGGTTTACAAAAGGTGCCTCATAAATGTATTTCCATCAAGTTAAATGTTGATAAAAGTTGTTCAGTTTTTAAAAAAAACAATACTGGCTTTCGAGTTTATTTCTGTTTATGTAGCACATCAAGTGTGTTTTACCTGAGGTCATTTTCCACATGTTGGTTCTGACCTTTGGCCTGGGAGGTGGGGTAATGAGGTCATAAAACATCTAACTTGGCAAATTAGACTTTTAGCAGTACATGATACAAAAGTAGGCAATTGCCGCAGTACCGCAAGCGTCCACTGGTGGAACTGGTGAAAGGCCGTATGCAGCGGGAATATCCAGACAAAGTGTGCATCAATTGTTTTGGGTCAGTAAATTTTGTTTTTTAATTACATGCTTTAAAATCCCATAAAGAGACGTTGCCAGATGCTCTGTTTAAAATGGTTGTGAAGTGATAAGATAAATGAGAATGAATAAATGGACTGGTGTGGAGTCAGCGACCTTCTAATATAAAAGGTTATTAGAGACACTAATCAAATGCACTGTGTTTGCCTTCTGCAAAACACCAGAGAAACTGTAAATGTAAACGCAAAGACTCACACAAACTTTGGAGTCAAGGCAGGGCTCAATGCCTTGCACAACGACACTCTGACAATGTGACCAGGGATTGAACCGCCAATCTTCTGCTTGTTGGAAAACCCACTGTCGCCCTGTTAAAGTAGTCTGTCCCGTGTCCACTGTAGTTTCAAACCACACTGAGTCCGTTTCCATTTTTCTTTTCTCAGTTTGGTCTTCAGTTTGTTTTTTGTTCCGTGACTTCCTGCTTTTTGTTCTAAATGTTTGAACTATCACCAAATGTGCTTTTACACTTTAAAGAAACCAGCCCTTGGTTCAGTTTGATCCAGACTTGCTCTTTGGCCACATTTGTCCTGAAAAACACCACCTTTTACTGTTCATTCATGTTTCTTTAAAAGCCTTTATAGGACCATCTAATTTAAATAACGTGTCTAATGAAATATTGTCTGTAAACCTGCTCTAGAGTCTAACCACTCTCACTGACGCCATTCAAGCCAGGCTTCTCTCTTTCTTGAGTTTTGAATAACCTTTATAAATTGTATGGTTACTTTTATGCAGGTTATTACTGAACCTTGTGTGAATAGCAGCATGAACAACACATTTGGCTTTGACTGTGAGCTAAATTTTTCAACATTTCTTACTGCAGCCTTCCTCCAAAGACCATTTTTTTGTCCTTCCCAAGGTTGTGATTATTTGAAAGTTACAGGCTGCTATTTAAGTTATCGACCCTTGTCTGGAGCTAGCCTTTTGGCTTTTGCGAGCGCTCCCTTTACACAACTTCTTACTTAACAAGGCCGGCCTGAAAAACCCACAGACCTAATTGAATATTGATACAGGCGTGTATGTGTGTGGCGGGCCGGAGCACACTGGCACATGTTAAGCCATTCAGTGCATCCTCTTGATTGAAATTCCATTAGCTTGTTAGTGGAGGATAGTGGAGAGTCGCTGAATACTTAGCCTTGTTAGCCGAGGCGCGGGCTAAATGAGTGCGCGCGAGGTCATTGTCCACTTAAAACTCGCTCTGCAAACTGCCGGCCAGCTTGAATAATTCATTGGGCACGACCCGCGCTGACTGAGTGTAGCTTCTCTCTGTCTGTTTGGATAATATCTCCACTCCGGAGTTAATTAGCTTTGCAGCTTTTTTTATTTGAGCCAGCTGTGTGCAGCGCGGTCAGGGACTTGTCCCAGTGGACGCACCGAGAGCAAAATGAAACAGAATGGAGCAAAGATGATTGCAATGTAAAGCTGTAAATGCTGTATTTTTCTCTTCAGTAAAAGTCGTGATGGGCTGAATACTAATCCACACGGCGCACATGTAGGTGGTTTAGGAAACAGAATGTACTTTGGGTCCATTGTCATTCTAAAAGCATAGCATAATATCCTAATGTATGGTCTCTGGCCTTTTAGTTTCTGATAAAAACAATGCTGGCAACGATTAGCAAACTTATTAGCAGGTTATTTTCCAATCCATATCTGCGCTTTACCATTTTTGTTTTCCATACAGCTCCTGTTTGCAGTTCTCTAGCTCTGGACCAGCAGGAGTTAGAAAGGCTCCTTTTTTTTTTGGTACATTCTCCACTGTCACAACGAAGATGTGCCTTGAGTTTTCTCCCTTTTCGACGATAGGAACTTAGAACATATTATATATAACATATACACATTCATTTGTTGCCTTCATTCAGTTTTTTACTTTGATATTTCCATAACCTGACTATGACCTGTCCGTTTTCACCAGCTCTTTACGTCTCACACATCAGGCCTTTCTCCTCTTCCTCATCCCTCCATCCTGCTGCTGTCATCAATCTAACTAAAATGACAGCCGACAGATGTTAGCCTTTGCAAAGATCAAATCTGCAGCTTCAGGGCGGCCCAGTCACACGCTTGTACGCTCGGACAGACACACACACACACACACACACACACACACACACACACACACACACAGGAGTCATAAACGCTGACAGGTCACAGAAGAGACACACAACACGAGCTACAGCCCCATCTCTTCTCCATCCCTTGTTCTTTTTGAGGTTAAATCCATCGTGACAACGGCAGAGGATCTAAATAAAAGGATGGTCACAGGCTCCAACAGGACACTTGACACAGGCCATGTTTGAGAGTTCAAAATCCGATTTCTTTGTGATCTGGTGTTGGTCTTAATAAGGTTGTTTTTATTATGTTCACAGATACCTTTCAGGTTAAAAAAATAAGACATAAATACAAATAATTATAAGAAAGTGCAACCTTTGTGTTAAATTATGATTGTATCTGCACAGCTTTTCTGATATTGAATTTTACAGTGAACAAAGAAACTTCAAACAAAACAGATGTCTCCGTTTACATTTATGGAGATTATGGAATTCTCTGGATTGAGAAATATTGTGTTGGTTATGCAGAAAAAGAAGAGACTTGAGAGTATGTTTGTTGTAAAACAGGAGAATATGAGGCTGTGGTTGGGCTAATGACTGGTTGAAGCTTGATTTATTTTCAGAAGATGTGGCTAAAAAATGGGCAGGTCATATAAGGTTAATCTTCCTGTTTTTGTTCATGATAATTGGGATGTTGTTTTTTTATAAAGTTTTGTGGCTGGAGTCGATTGTGGAGTGGCATGAACAAAATGAATAAATGGATAAAGATATGGATTGAGTCACATGTCCCACTCTTGACCTGCAGGAGCAGAAATGAGTTGGACTCCAATAAATGACTGTTGCGTATTCGAGTGCTTCTTCTGAACCACGCAGAGGTCAAATGAAAACCTGTTTAGACCATAACTATGTCATTACACACATCATTGTGATTGGATAATTTACCTTCATCAACCCTTAATAAGTCTTGTCTTGGTCGAAAAACAAACTTTCTCTTGTCTTAATCTGGATTCCTGATTTTAAAAAGTCTTGACTACTACAACAAGAAGAAAAAAACTATTATAAACCTCTTGTATTAACACAAAGAAATGGTCAAGCTTTGAAACAGCTCTACCATTTTCCAACAATCTTCAAAGCTCATAATAACTGTTCCATGGAAATGTGTTTTTATGAACATGGGAAACTGATTTACTCCAGACAGAGCCACAGCTTATTTCTGTGTCATTAAAATATCCACAAATCTGTGTAAACTAGTCCCACACATGTTCATAAGCCAACATTACAGAACAATCGACTCACGCTCTCAGACGTTTTTAATATCACTGCTATTGCCTGTATGTTTGAGAGCTTTATTATTTATGTCAGAACTGTCCCAGCAGGAGGACAGGAGGACGTTTGGAAGTTGTCTTACCCTGGAGAAGGTAGAGTATTGACAAATACAGTATGTGCAGTGTAATATTGCCAATATGGCTCACATATTAGATGCTAAAAGAAGCTCTAAAAATGGCAAAAACATGCATTTCATTTGGAGCCAGTTTGTGACAATACTGTATTTATTTGCATATTACATTACAGCTGTGTTTTCAGACCAACACCTCTCACAAAAATGATGTACAGCGTCTGAATTGATTTCAAAAGACAAAGGGTAGATTGGAGGTGGTTGGGACAATGGTGCTGCTTCTGCCATTTTAAATACAGACCCATTATTGTCTGCACCAAATATGCACCAGAGGCGTAGCATCAGGGAGTGCCGCCAGTGCAGCTGCTCTGGGGCCCCGGAAGTGGAGGGGCCCCTAAAGAGAGTTATGTCTATGGATCTGTGTCAGTATCTCAGCTTTAATATTCATAATGAACGTATTCTTTGAAAACCAGACTGTTTTAATCGGAGCTATAACTAAAGTCGTATGATATTTATATTTCCCATGTGTATCAATGTGTATGGATAGCTTTTGTTTTTGTTTAACCTTCATATTTAATTCTATTTATAAAGCTGCTGAGATTGTGTATTTACGTTTGTTGTGTTCTATTTCATGCACAGCTTTCTTTTACTTTTTGCACTTGACCTGTTTCTAAGCGCTGCTGTTCAACTTAACTTTTTCTCTTTGGGATCAATAAAGTCCTATCTTAGATCTTCTTTTGAACTCAACTTTAATGGAAACTAAAAACATGGATTAAATTGAACATAAATTGAACTATAATAGATTCTAGATCTAATAATTCTAATAAACTGCAAACTGTTACCACTGAACCTATTACTTTACTCCACAACTTACAATTTATTTAACAAATAATAATGTAATTCTTCAGCGAGTGCCCCGCATTAAAAACCCGCACAGGGGCCCTGCATTACTACTTGAGGCAAGGTCTGGTCAGTATTCAAACTGATGCTTTTACTTAAACCTTTTTTTAAGATGTCCTGGATGACTGAGAACCTTCATAAAACATGGAAAGTGCAGTTATGGAAAACTGGAGGTGATTGTTTTTTTATAGTTTTTATTTGGCTTTATTGAAAGTTTAAGTGTAGCGTGCTTTATGAGGTATAATGTTATTCAACTGGGCAGCTGCAGAATCCAGTTGAACTTCAAATGCATAAATCCTCAACGAGCGCAGACAAAAACATATCCATTCACAGAGCGGGGGTCCTGTTCTGTATTGACCCGTGCATTTTTATATTGTTCTTGCAGTTTTCCAGCCTCTCATCTCTGTCTTTGTCGAGCGGCGGACTTGAGGAGCCAGTATTGACCAGTGCTGTGGATCGAGGTGCCCTTTGTGAGCGACTCCAGGGCAAAGCGAAGGTGAGCGGGACGGAAATGATACGGAAACGACAGAGCGCTGAGCGGAGGAGAGGGGAGCTCCGTCACATGGGACCGGCCCATCGATCCCGGGCCTGACATTGATTAAGCTTCTGGATTCACAATGCACCGGCTCTGAGCACAGCTGGATTTATGCTTCAAAATACGGTATATGTGCTAAAAAACGAGAGGAGGACTACATCAGGACTAAACCAGGAAGAAACCTTGGACTAAAGTATGACTAAACCAAGGTTAAACCAGGATTAAACCTGGATTAAACTAAATAAGGACCACGTTTTAAACAAGATTTAACAAGGTCTCAACAATGTCCATTTCAGAAGCAGGAAAACTAAGACTAAAACAAGACTAAATTTTGCACTAATCCAGGACTAAACTAGGATTAGACCAGAATTTACCCTGGGATTTTATCTCAGCTAAAGCAAGGCTAATGCCTGGACTAAATTAGGCCTGAACCAGGTTTTATGCAGGATTATTCTGCCTAAATAAAGACTTATGCCATGATTAAACCTTGGACCAAACCAAACTAAACACCTTGGCGTAAATGGAACTAAAAGACTAAACCAGGGTTTAAGACTACACTATAACTACAATGCGACCAAAAAGGAATTTAATTAAAATTTAAAGATTTAGTTTGAGAGAAACGGGACTAAACCAGGGATTAAAGAAGAACCAAACCCTGGACCAAGCCCAAGACGAAACCTTTGCCTGAAATTGTGCTAAAACAGGTTTAGAGCTAAACCCTGAACTAAACTAGGACTCTATCTGGACTAACTAAAGCTAAATCTAGAACTAACCCAGAAACCAATACACCAAGACATAATGCAGGTCTAGAACAGGATATTATCTCCGCTAAACTAAGACTAAGCATGAGTCTAGACGTTATCCTGGTCTAAAGACAAAGCAGGACAAAATCTCTGGTCAAACTTCGCACCCATCCAGGACTCACCCAAAAACTAAACCACTGTAAAACTAGAACTACTGACCTGAGCCCGAGCTAGGACTAAACCAGGACTGAACTTAGGACTGAAGCATTACTATTTTACTTTTACCCTGATGAAAAACAGCTCAGAAAATGAAATACAACATATCTGCAAGTGTTAATGTTTACATTACGTACTTTATATTCCGTACAGATTGTGAACTCGGCTTCTGTCCATGTTCATAAACAGTCTCCTCCTGTTTCCCTGCGAGGCCTGTGGTGGTCCGGGGCGAGGACACAGTCTCTGTCGGTCTCTATCAGATTCCTGGTGAGCTGCGTGTATTGATCGCAGAGGCTCAGTAGCAGAAAATAATGGGGTGCTGAAAGCTTAGCAGAGAAGGAGACACGGAGAAAACAACACAGGAAAGTGTGTGTCGCTTCAAACAGAAACCGTAGGCTACTCAATCCCACTCTTCTCTGCTGTGTCCCGAATAATACAGAGTCAAGCTTATTTACAAATCCATAATGAACAGCATTTTAGAAGAGATCTTTTTTAATATGTCCCATTTAATAAAAGTATATATAGGAATAGGCTTGAGATGGTTTCTCTAAACTGCAGAAACACACCTGGATAATCAAAAGGTTTCAATAAAGGCACGTGGATGTAGGTTTGAACCTCCACAGACACACCTGGATAATGCACTTCGTTGATGGATTGTTGCTGCTTGACTGAGCATGCTCCTTAGTCGGACGGCCGCACAGAGTAACCCACGTAAACAGAGGAGAGAATATAAAGAACAGCAAAAGACACGCTGCCACTGGATATCCTGTTTGTCAGTGGTTTTGCTCCATCATTTTGAAAATAGTTTAAAGAAAATCTAGTCTACAGTAGCTTATGAGATTTTCATGTGCTTTGCTGAGAAAAGAACGTGTTTTTATTAGTTTGTTGTGTTTGTGAAGGTGGAGGGCTGTCATTGAGTACATTTTTGGCACTAAACCTAAGACCAGACCAGGACTAACCAATGACAAATCCAGGACTAAACTAAGGAGCACACTCCTGGGACTAAACCACACACACAGACAAAACTTAGCACTTAACCAGGACGAAAGCAAGACTAAAACCAGAACTCAATCAGGACTAAACCAAGCACTAAACCACTGTTGAAAAGTAAAAAACCAGCACTAAACCACGAGAAGTCATAGGACTTATGGCATAAACCTCGACCTGCAACAGCTTAATCAAGCTATGAGCCTACTCAGATAAGCTCATGTTTGACTGCTCCTGTCTGCTTCTGTGCTGTAAGGAATAACCTAAATATCTTATAGATTATCCTTTTCCAAAATAATGGACTATCCCTTTTTAATTTTCCACCTTCGACACATTTTCAGCCACCAGGTTGCTGTGCTCCATATGAATATTTACCCCCCTAACTCCTCTGTGTCACCATTCTGTGTCTCGTGTCCTCATTTGCATAAGTGTGTGCGCGTTATCTTTGGGAATAAATCCTTTCCGAGCCCGATGCGCCTCAGGGTGATGTGATGCGGCCAGTGCCCGAGCAACCATACCCCAGCTAATTTACAACCAACCTCGTGTGTGTCCCCCCCCCGCTGCCAAACACACACACAGCTCCATGACACGGCGCTGAAACATGTCGCCGAGCCCACACTGAACCCCGGTCGGCTCGGGGTAATGGTTTTATGCAAATCCAGGGAGCCAGGGCTGAACGGGATTGGGCCGGAGTCGGCGTTGATTGAGGCGGGTGTCTGCGGTTTACGGATGTGTCTGTGATGGTGCTGTAATGCTGGTAGCCATTATTGTTATTGTGGAGAATGTTCTATTATTCAGCAGGGCAGGGCGGGGCGTGTGTTCATAACATGCAGAAATATGGAGGTGGGCGACATGCAAATGCAAATACGGTTATGTGAACAATAAGAAAACATATCTGTGGAATAGGAGAGTGACACAGGGTTGAAGTATGAGGCTACAGTCCAAGGCCTCACAGCTAAAGGCTATGAAAACATAAAATACAGAATCAGAATCAGCTTTAACTCCAGGAAAAGGTTTACACAATACAAGGAATTTGTAAACTATAAACTACAACTAGGATCTACTAAGAAAAAAAAAAATCACAAAATATTCAGACTAAAAGATAAGTAAGGAGCGTGGACATGTTTTTACAGAAAAGTGCAAATGCAGTGCAAAGGTACAATGGTGATTAAGCCTAATATGGTAAATATTAGTGCTTCGTCTTAATTTGCAAACTCAAGAATTTTATTTTTGTAGTCCTCGAGACTGGTCTTAAAGGGCCGGTGTGTAGCTTTTATGGCAAAGTTGGAGATTAGAGTTCCAAACCTGATACTCTTCCAGCCATGGGACATGCTGTAGTCTGTAGAAACTCAGTGTGCTTCTCCTTCTGCAGTGCTCAGTTTGTCCTCTCCTGAGTGTATCCTTATGAACATGGCCTTCAGTGTGACAGTTTAGTACAAGAACCTTTGAAAGGATACAGGTTTTTTCTGTCCTGTGGCAGGGTTTGCTTCATAAACAGTGTCACACACAAGTTGTTTCTCTGTATAAGAAATACATCATATTCAAAGCAAACTTGTCTGTGTTATCATTAATCAGAACAAAGTCTGTAAATGCTCTTGTTACACAGTGAGAGGAGCCATATTCTGCTGCAAGAAAGGGATTGTTTCAGTTTTTTCCATCTTTATAAACTTTAAATTAAGGCTGCTAATAGAAAACTGACAGCCAGCCTGTACTCGGCTAAAGCTAACACTACAGATGAAAGCAACAAAGTGAGTTTTGTCCCATCCAGGCCACAGTACAGACCTGGGGCCATGTGTTATCAGAGCAGCCATCAGAGAGGAGACTGTGTGTTGTGGTCCAAGTCGTAAATTTAATTTCATGCTGGATTTGCAGAGCTCATCTGAATTGCATGTGAGCACAGGCACACACCAAGACGCAGATGCTGGGGCTGATGAAGAACACCGTCACAAACTAACGTTGTCACAACAATGTCTCAAGGTCAGGAAATGAATTTGACCTCTGACTCCCGACACTGCCGGTTTGGAAGAACAACTAAAGGGTTTGAAGATAATATCTGGAATCATAGAAAAAACGTTATCAGCAATTGTGACCTAATTTGTGCCGATACTGTAGAACGTTAGAAGAGACATGTTTAATCCAAGTGTCTTTGGGTCAAGCATGTCGAGACAAATTTAGTGAGATTCCAAGATCAGAAAAACTATTTAAATAGAAGCTCTTTTACCCGCAGCGTGCCAACTTTGTTTTAAGTGGGTTACATGAAAATCAGTCAGAATTAAGATTGAACTGTGTGATTTCTGGTTTTATTACTGTTTAGGCCAATGCTTATTCTAGAGTTTGTTTCTTTTAGTCTTGGCTTTAGGTATGGTTAGTATAGTTTTGGTTTTAGTTAAATTAAGGTTCTGTACTGCTTAAGGTGTTGTTTAGTGTTGGTTATTTTTTGTGTTTAGCACTAGTTTAGTCATTCATTCCTGGTTTAGTCTTGGATCATTTCTTCATTTAGTTCTAGATCAGGTTTGGGCTTGTCGTATAATGAGGTTAATCCGGGTTTAGTCTTGGTCCATCATTAGGTTTTGTCCTGGTTTAGCCTGCACTGACCAATCAAAGGCAGTGATTCTTCTGACATCAACTTGGAAACCAATCAGTCTCAAGCACAAAGGCACTATTTATGTTTGGTGTCAGTTCATCATCTGTTTTCACTGGTCCCAGTGTTTTTTTTCTGAAATGCAAGTGGGTGGACTGGATTTGGACAGCGGTTAATGGCCAATGATTGAAGACAAGACAGGAAATGTTTTCTAAAATAACAGATTTTTACCTTTGACTTGTGTTAATGAATGATGTAATGACACTTTGCAGATAACTTTGATCTCTTTTGTTCCATTGACTCGTGGTTTATTTAAAAAGTGCACAGAACAGAAGAGAAGAGATGGTTCATTCCTGTCTTCTTCATAACAGGGCTTTTCCACTAAACGTTTTCCCAGCCCTTGACTCAGCAGACACTCCCCTCGTCCCAGGACACTTACTGAGGATGACTCTATTATTATGAAAAAGGACTAAATGAGAACACATTGCATGAATATTTTACCACTCGTTGAAAACCTTCTCTTTCTGCTGACATAAATCTCTGTGACCCGGACTCATTCGTCATGATCAGCCACTACATTATACAAATATGAAATATAGATCTCTTTTTAAATGGCTCGTGCGATTTTCTGTTTAAACTGCTTCTGTCTGGAAAAAAATATAAACACTTGGTCAGTTGAACCCAGTCTTTGTCAAAATGCTTCATTATTTCACACGACTGCAACAGAATATATCTACATTCCATTTTCTCTCTCTTCGTCTGTAAGATGTTTGAGTCTTTAGTTCTAGTCCAGTTCTTGTCCCACTAATGCTTGATTTACATCTTTTATTTTGCAGTTTCTCACTCTCAACATGTCTTTGGGAGGAGCATAAAGAAACAAGAATGTAAAGCACAGTCTTGTTCAGGTTTCATTCATCAAGGATTTAAAATGATTTGTTGAATTGTCTAGTCACATGCTTCCATTGGCTCTTGAGCCACACTGCTCGTCAACATTGACTCAGAGGTGGAAGAGTCAACTGGGAAAGTCTTTATTTAGCGCTGCAAACATTGGCAATGCATTGTTGAGATGACAGGATACATGGGTCTGACGCTGAAGTCGGAGCTGAAAGTTTAAGATGTACAGTATGTATTTGTTTTTCATGTGGTTTAATTTAATGTTAAGTAGAGAAAAGGAAATGTTTTTTTCCCCTTGAAAGTTATTGTTAATGACCCTAATTTGAAAATAAAATAAAATAACTTTGCATTATCTAGAAAAACTGCTACATCTTGTATTTTTTTCTTCTTCACGGTTAAAGCAGCCTCTGAGAGTTGAGATAACATCTTGAAAAAGACACTTTCCACTTTCTGGGCATTACACATTCAGTCCCAGCTTCTGCAGCTCCCAACAATCACTGAGACAAAAGCCAGACACACACCTCCTCTGTACCTGGGCCGCTCTGTCCCAGCTCAGTTTGAGAAGACTATTCCACCGGGTCCTTCATTAGGGGCTAGACTTCCGTTCTCAGGGGGTAGAGAGTGGGGGTGTTCAGTGGGTAAACTTCGGAGAGGTCACCTGGCGGTCCCTCATCCTTCATCGTGGCCTATCCTTGGGTCCTGACAGCGCCGAGTGTAAACAAGCCGAAAGGTTAGCGCTGTTTCCACCCGACACGTCCGCGCTCATTAGGGACAAGGGGACAGAGAGTCGAGGGGGACGCAGCGATGCTGACAACCAGCGCTTTGTTGTTCTGTGATGATCTTCAAGTCAAGCCTGTAACAAAACAATACAAAAGTCAGCAGCAGCAGGGTTCAGGGAGAAGTCGGCTGTAGAGGGATGTTGAGTCTCAACAAACACACAATGGACCAATACAACAGGGTAAACTCCGCTGTACTCGCCTGTGTCTTTTTGCCACAGAGCAGCAGTTTTGTGCAAACCATGGTCTGCTGGAGCTTTCACAGCTGACAATTTGGTTCAGGCAAAATAAGAAAGCCGTAAGTCCAGACCAAACAGTCTAAGTTGGCATTCACATCTGCACCTAAAGCATTGTACATGCTCTTTTTTTTTTTAAATGTGCCAAAACAAATTGTCAGGTGTGAACGTGAAAGCAGAGCGTGTTTCAGACCAAACATCTGCTCTTGGTCTCGGTTCAAACCAAACTGAACTGAAGTTTCTGTTCGTTTGTGATGGGAATTTCAATATAGTTTGTACTTTTGCACCAAAAACAGAAAGTGACAATAAAACACATCTGGAGGGAACAGAAGAAAAATAAAATAAAACAGATGACGCAGGTAAACGTCCTGTTGTCATGATGACAATAAACAACAAAAATAAATAAATAGCTTTTTCAGTTTTTTCAGAATGACTCACAGGCTTGTCTCTTGTCCTAAAAATAACACATTTTGACCATTACCTCTAGAACTTTATTTCTTACAAAGGTCATTTAGGGAATATGAAATTATAGTTTAATAAGAGCCATTTCCCACTGGCTATCGCAGCATTATCTTGGGACGTACTGCACTGCGGAAACAAAACGGCCAGAAGCTGTACCATGACTGTATGCATAACCTCTGCATACCAATAAACTCAAAGATCCTATTAAAACTTCCCCATGACAGCACTAAAACCTGCTGCTGGAGTGTTTATAGCAGTCACTGTCCGTCTCTCTCTTACTCTCACAGAGCTGGTGTTTGTCGACCGCCGCTGAGCAGCCATTTAGCAAACTGAATGTCAAGGTCAGTGTGTGCCGTCCTTGTCATCAGTCTCTGCAGCAGAAGGTCAGGGAGAACTGTCCACGAACGGCCGGCTGTCAACGGAAGAAAAGACACCTACAGTATCCCTGTTATCGATCGTCTTACAAATTTGTCATTAGAAGAAAAAAGGGCTAAACAAATCGACGGATGTCTGATCATTATTTTAAGCAACATTTTCTCAAACAAAGCTTGCCTTGTTTTGGTCATATACCAAAAAAATAAAATGCAAAATGCTGTTCATAAAATCAAAACTGGGCAGTGATTTTTAATAGGAACTTTTTCTGCACATGAAGTGAGCAGGAGCATATTGTAATTACTCGCTGCATTAAAACAGCAGCGTGTTATGGTTCACAGGGGGCCACTGATGTTCAGAGAGGCTGACCGTGGCCTCCTTCAGCGGTCACTACTTCATGTGACACTGAAGACACTATGGCAGACAGTGGACACCATAAAGAGGCACTAGAGACATAAACACTGTCCCGAGATCCGTCTTTACGCTGTTCTCTAGCATTTTGTAAAAAAGCTGATTGACTTACTTTTATGTACGTCACAAAAGATGTCTACACAAAAGAAATAAATGAGGTGAAATATGTGCTTTGTAAAAATATAAACTCAGATCTGAGAGTCTTCTGATAATCCTGTAGACTGGACCGAGGTGTTTATGGTGTGCTTATGGTTAAGACAATAACCAAGATGATCAGCATAAACTAGGCCTTATGTTGGGCTCCACAAATCTTCATTTTTTTAGCTCACACACTACATTTGCTGTCGCTCAGACAACATTCACAGGAAACTGATCCAACACACTGAAAATAAAACCTCAGCCACCACTTTAAAGACTTCTTAACCTAATGTAAGGGTCAGCTCTTTCCACCTCTCTACCTCAGCTGTAGCGTTGGCTCTTTGTTCTTTGTGGCCGTGCCCACTTTCCACGGCTCGAGTAAACACTGCCTTCTCTGTCATTAGCCACTCGTCGCAGTCTCTCCTCGGCTCTCGACGTCTTTCATCTCCTCGTACTCGGCCACTGTTTAAACAGATGAATGCGATTAGCAGCCGTTTTAAATGACATTGGAAGTTTGTGTGTTTAATGAGTCAAATAAAAGGCCAGGTTATTATGTTTTAAAGACAGGCTTTAATGTGACGTGAGAGGGCCCTCTGTTGGGTTTATTTTTTTCTGTGGAGATTGTCGGATGATTGACGGTTAGGCCCTGGCTCATGGAGTGGTACTTTGTACATCAACAGCACTCTGCCTTAAGGCCGCAAAACACATCTGGGTTCACAATTTACTCATTAATCAGATTTTCTGTGTCCAAGACTGTCAAAAAGCACTTCTGCATATTATATTACTTTTTAGTATTTATGACTATTCCTCAACAACTGCCAGGGCCAAAGCCATTAGGCCTTACGCTCTATCTTTAGCTTTTTATTTCCAACAACTTCTCGTGAAGCTTTTTTGACCTTTTGTGACTAATGTCGCAATCATTGATGTTTAAGATTGACCTTGTAATTTAAAAAATGGGTAATATTGTTGTTCATCTGAAAGATATTGAAATATGCCGGGCCTGATCAAAGCCACGGGGAATTTCCTTCATGAATGTTAAATTCCAGGTTCCACTTGAGAATAAAAATTTAAGAATGAAAACAGAAGTAGAAAGTCAAAAGCAGCAGTCATCACACAACAAAAAAAAATCTATTTTAACTATAACTATGAGCTTTTATATGGATATACAATTCTACTATTTGGATGTTGGCATTGCCTTTTGAAGAAATGATGTTGGGAATGTTGCTTTGCCTGGAGCAGTAAAAGATGGATTTTAGTGATGGATTTTAGTAATGCAAAGTAAAGTCTTAACTATTTCTAAAACTACTATTGTACAGTCTATAGCAGCATATTTCAAAGGTCAAATGAGTCGTAAACTTTTTGTGTCAAAAACATGATGGTTATTTTTTTCAAGAGCTTTGCTTCATTTTAGTGTAATTTGACTGATTTGAAGTTAATATGGTGTTATTTACAGTTGTTATGTTGGTGTGGCGACCCTTATAAGATCTTCCTCGAGCCACCTTTGGGTCCGGCCCGACTGTTTGAGTAACTTTCGTCTATAGCTGCTCCAATAGAACATTATTTTTTACAGTGAACTAAACCGGTTTTATAGTCTGTTCAAATTGGCCTGGGGTTATGACAGCTCTATTTACTACTCTGCTCTTTAGCATTTGGACTTTCATTGATGTGTGTGTGTGCTGTCATCCTCGTGCCTTTCACACTTTTTGAAACCCATTTTCTAGCCACACCTCACCTACATTTACTCACCTTCCTCCTTTTTACGTTAGTTTACAGTTCTCCACATACCTGTCAACACAAACCTAAATACGTAGGTTTTCAGACATGACCTTCTCTGTTTTATGAGTGTTACAGTGTTGACTATACAATACTCCACAGGAAATGTTGGAATCAAAGAGCCATTGTTTAACATTAGCTCAAAGTGGAAAGCATTTTTTTTCCTTGTCACAGAAACATGCTGCAATAATCAACACGGTTCATTACAGTTAAACTTCTCCCTCAAAGGATTTCACTGAACAGATGTACGGACTGTGCTTCATCTCTCCTCGCTGTCGTCAGATTTATATCATCACGGGGTCAGCTCATAATCGTGATTCCCCCAGAAGGACATTTACACAGCTCTCCTCTGTTTTCTGAATCCTGTTTCTGAGAAAGTGACCGTGCATTTGAGGGCAGTGGTCCTGAGGCAATGCACCGGGCATTTAACCCCAGCCTTGTGACTCCTACTGACCCAAACACATGACTGTCTTAATGCTGCTTCATTACTAAAACAATAAAGAGCTAATGACCACTAAAGATAAGGAATTTAAGATTGACCACAAAGTAATATTGAACTAATAAAAAGATAATGTGTTTGAGGAAATGACCATTAAATATCCTCTGGTGCTAAATGTAATGTGACCGTTTGCCCGGACAAATACTAACGAGTCGTATGATTTATAAAAATGCATGTCCTCCACGTGTTACCGTGGGTTCTCTCCGGGTACTCCGGCTTCCTCCCACCGTCCAAAGACATGTATGTACAGGTTAATTGGAAACTCTAAAGTGTCCCTAGTGAATGAATGAGAGAGTGAATGGTTGTCTGTCATTGTCTGTCTCTATATGTTAGCCCTGCGACTAACTGGCCACTGTCCAGGGTGTACCCCGCCTCAGGCCCAAAGCTGCTGGGATAGGCTCCAGCCACCCGCGACCCCTAACGGAACAAAGCGGTAGAAAATGAATGAATGAATGAATGAATCTCTGCATAGTTTGTAAAGGGCAGGTTGGATTTTTGGACACTGTCTAAATAAATACGTCCTTAAAGCTACGAAATAACCAAATATGGCATTAGCCTTGTTCCACTGGAGGGGTACGTATTTTTTAAAGCAAGTATTTGAAGTTGACTCATACAAAAGGTAATAAATCCAGTCTGAGTGGCTTTCTAAACATTAACTCATGGAGCCTACATTGTGGGGCCTAATGTCACAAAGTGAGATGAATGGTGACACTAGCTTTGTTAGTTCAACATTTAGCATATTTTCTGGAATTTAAGAAGACACTTCCTGAGTTCGATCCTTGGCCGATTCTTTCTGTAAAGAGTCTGCGTGTCCTCCTCGTGTTACTGTAGGTTCTTTCGCCGTCGGTTTCTCCCCACTGTCTCTGTGTTGGAAAAGTGTATGAATGTGAGAGTAAATGGTTGTCTGTCCCTGTGTGTTAACCCTGCGACTGACTGTCCATTGTCCAGGGTGGACCCCGCCTCAGGCCCAGAGCTGCTGGGATAGGCTCCAGTCACCTGTGACCCTAATGGGAATAAGCAGAAGAAAGTGAATGAAGTCTTTATTTGAAAACATGTTTCTGTCATGTTTTTCCTCCTGGTTTTAGGTTTTGCTCGAGTAAATGCTTAAACAATACTGCGCTGTTTAGCTCCACCATTTGGAAAGTGGACCAGGGGGAAGAAGTGTCCCCAAAGTAGTACGGTGCACTCGCTGTGGTTGCTGTTATACACTCACCTAAAGGATTATTAGGAACACCAGACTAATACTGTGTTTGACTCTTTCTCCTTCAGAACTGCCTTAATTCTACGTGACATTGGTTCAACAAGGTGCTGAAAGCATTCTTTAGAAATGTTGGCCCACATTGAGAGGAGAGCATCTTGCAGTTGATGGAGATTTGTGAGATGCACATCCAGGACACGAAGCTCCTGTTCCACCACATCCTAAAGATGCTCTATTGGGTTGAGATCTGTGACTGTGGCGGCCATTTTAGTTCAGTTACTCATGTCATGTTCAAGAAAACAATTTGAAATGATTGGAGCTTTGTGACATGGTGCATTATCCTGCTGGAAGTAGCATCAGAGGATGGGTACATGGTGGTCATAAAGGGATGGACAGAAACAAAGCTCAGGTCGGCCGTGGCATTTAAACGATGCCCAATTGGCACTAAGGGGCCTAAAGTGTGCCAAGAAAACACCCCCCACACCATTACACCACCACCAGCAGCTGCACAGAGGTAACAAGGCATGATGGATCCATGTTCTCATTCACCACATCTTTTGATTAATACACCCATTTATGCTGAAAACTATTGTTTTACTATGCAGTAAAAGCAGAAAAGCCTGGAACGACAATATCGGTGAATAGTAGACCAATGGAAGTTGTCCATAGTACTGTATATACTGTCATTGGATCTCTCTATTAGCTAAACACCTGAGAGAATGAAGTGTCCATATGTTATCACACCGTGCACACTCACAAAATGAATGTTTGTTGCTTCTGGGACGTCTCACTCCAGACATAAACATCATATTTAAGCCCATGCAGCAGGTACTTATGCCATAAACGCTGCTGGCCATAAAGACATGAGTGTGCATGTTTTTTTTTACCCTCTTATATTGTTCCTCTGGACTGTTCAGGCCTGTTCCAGTGTGAATAAATCTCTGTAATTTGAAAGTGACAGAGGGAAGATTCATGAAGAGCCGCTGAATTTATAACTGCCGAGCAAGGGATATGCAGATGGGAGTGCAAAGGGTGTCGCAGGTAGCAGCCTGTGTTTTTGCATGTTCAGTATGTGTGGGGTTTATGACAAAGAGGCCTGCAGCATGTTTTAATCTTCATGTATAATAAAACCAGGACAGGAGGTGGCCGAGCAGCGGAGGAGAGGTTAGAGGCAAGGGCTACAGTCCGCAAGCAATGCACACTTTGACGGTCGCTAAAGCGTGTACAGTTTATTTAAATACCTGTGTAGCAAGAGTTGTTGGTTTGAAGTTTGGATACCTTAGGCTTCACAATAGACAGTAAAACCCTCAAGAGAAAGGTCATTTATTTAATTCTTTATCATCTACAGCGGACTGTGTTGTGGAGATTCTAAATGTTTTGCGGTGCATTTATTTCTTTTTTTAGTTTATTGTCCTTAACATTTGTAAGACATTATCTAGGCTTTTTTACAAGGGTTTTCCAAGATGACGATGCTCAGCACATACCTAAAAGCTTTGGCCAATAACATGCTCTCTCCTGGAAAAGAGAGCTCCCATTGGTCCACACTGATGTCCACAAGGAAGTAATTACTCCCAATAAAACCAAGAAAGTCTATATTCTTTCAGTAGCTTTGTCTGTTTACTCAGACAAAAGGCGTACAAAAAGAACAAACATGAAAGGAACCAAAGCAACAGAGGGACCTCTCCCTCACGAGGGCGGAAGTGTGGACATTGGGGCAGGGCCTAATTTTTTGGCAGCTATTAAACTTCCTGGAATGTCACATGAAAAGCCGGTGTCGACCAATAAGAGCACTTTTTTGTGAGCATGTGATTGTCCCAGGTTTGATTTTAAAATCCTCTAACAACAGTAGAAAGCCTATTTGAGGTTTAAACCATTTTCCACAAATAGAAGGAAAAAAAAAACACTTATTAACTATATTAAGTAAAAGTTAAATTGCATTGTTCTACATCAGCCAAAATTGTTCCTGAATAAAATAATGTTTTTTTGACACACCTATATGTCAACATGATGCCAAAGCAAGAGGCCACACTGCTTTGAGGAAGAGGAAAGAGCCATATGCAGCGCGAGGTGCAGAGTCAGTCAAAAGGAGAGAAAATGGAAGCGATAGTGCGCCCAGGGACCGAGATAAAAGCTGTATTACAAGAAATTAATGGTGGTCCTCACAAGAAGTACATGAATCACAGTCTTCCTCGACAGTGAGAGGGAGAGGCAGACAAAGGCGGACAGCACTGCCGCCTCGATAACTACAACTTCAAAGGTCTCTCCATTTGAGCGAACGGTACAGCGCTGCTCAGTAAAGTGACATGTTCCGAGAAGGGCACAGGTGAAAAAAACCAAGACGCTGCATTTAATTGAATTAAAGAGGATCTACCATCTGTGTATCGCTTTCTCTTTAAAATATGAGAGATGCCTTAAAGACCATTTTTAATGTTTTGTTCATTTCTGAAGCAGCAAAGTGACCTTTTTATTGTGTTTACTGAAGCTTTCATACTTGACAGTTTGGGTTCAACTAAATGAGAAAGTCTGAAAATCTTAACCAAAAAGTGTTTTAATTACCTCTGGCTTTAAAGACTTTTTCAATCAATACCCAACACATTTGAAATTGGAAACACTGCTTTATTCCAAAATACTGTTTTAAAATGTATGTTAATGTAGAATTGGACGGCAGTAATTCTCTAAAGCGATTGTTTACATCTTACTTGGACTAAGTTTGGAGAAAGTGCTCTAAGCCTCTCTGGAGTTGGACAAAACACAGTAAGAAAACAGTACAGTAAGAAAATACTCAAACTCATGTTAGGAGTGAATAACATGCCCTTTTTACACCAAAAGAGACATATTTTAGGTTCCTCTGTCACTAAATAACATGTTTGTAGTGCTATAGTCGAGACCAGGTCAGTACATCCAGGACTAGAACTTTAGGGATCAAGACCAAGTCATGTCTGAGACGAGACCAAGACCAGTGTATGATGGAATAAACAGTCCAAGTCCAGTTTTTGACCAAGGTCAAGCTCATACAAAGGTCAGTGTTTGCTGAAGGACGCAGAATTAGAGTGAGATATACCATTTGTGGACTTGGTTGGTCTTTACGTCCGAGTCCGTGACGAGACCGAAGCCACTGGTCATCATCAGCTGCTCTTCTCAAAGGATGGATACATTCTGTTAAACAGCAGGACTGAGTTTAAAGCACAAGACAGAAGCAGCAGTTTGGTTCTGTCGTGCTTTAAACTCAGACAAAGACAGACACAAGTCCAGTCAAAGACTCAGTTCATTTTGTAACTCTGATCTTATTCAAATATAGTAACTTCTGTGTCCATAAATTCTCAGCTTTTGTCCATGCTTTTTGTATAATTTCTCCACAATTTCTCCACTAATTTTATCTGATTGTGACAGCGGTCTGGAGCTGATGGTCTGGTGAAAGTCTCGCACAGACACTGTACGTCAGACCGATAAATGACGGTAATTAATGCTGAGACTTTGGATGATAATGAAGTAATAAGTGAGTGAAATGTTGATGATCTCGACTCTAATTGTTCTGGTAATCACGGCTCTGATTGAAACGTTCACATACATCACATGATGCTGTTGTGGCATTTACTGTAATCGTTTTAAAGATGATAAAGACATGATTTTAATTCGTCTGATGATGATATGAAAGATGGTTTTTGATGGAGTTTTGATGGTGGCAAGGTAGTTTTCAATCAAATTAAAACGTTGAAGATGAAATTAATGATAAGATAATTTGATTGAAAGTTGAGGTATTCATTTAATAAATATAAGAATAATTAGCAAGAAATAAAACACCAAGAAATGTCATTCTTCTTTGATTTAGAGTTAGTTAAAATTCTTACATTTTTTTAAGTCCTTTGGGCATTTTGTGAGTTTTGTGTCTACAGCTACACAGTCACCCACACAACAGCACTCGCCGTGATTCTTTGGAAAAACTCTTTGAAAACCTCGATAAACCTCTTGCACAGAGATGAAATGTAGATCTGTTTCAAGCTAAATATAGTATTAATATGGGCTAAATATAGTATTCTTTATATAGCACTTTTCCACTGACTGTAGTAAACACTCAAAGCACTTTACATACATTCAACTATTACCAGTGTTACAGAACAACACTGGAGGCAATGTAGGTTAAGTGTCTTGCCCAAGGACACAACGACAGTATGTGGGGGAGAGTGGGCTGTTATGATGTTTTGGGATGTTTCGAGGGGAGATTGAACCACCCACCTGTCGAAGGACGGCCGCTCTACCCACTGAGCTACTGCCGCCCGATATGTGTCCTGGGCCCTTAAACAGGAAACATGCTGTTTTTGATGCCTACAATTGGAAGCTACACAGGGCCTTGTGCAGAGGAGTCTGGGAAATGTAGTTTGTGCCACTAGCTGGATTAAAGAGCACCAGATTTAAAGGGACAGGGAGCTTTAGAAAGACTTCTGTTAAAACTCCGGTTTATGGAAGGTGTGTCAGCCTGACTTTGGACAAAACAAGGAAACTCTAGTCCACCTCAAAACCTTTTCTTGGATCGAGCAAACCCTTTAACTTCAGAAACATAATGGACAAAGTTATGACAGAAATGTAAAAGTGTTTAACAGTTTAGCTGAAGCTAATTAGTATTTTATTAAATATGAACACTTTCTTAGTGCCAATAAAAAAAAACATACAAGACAAAAAACATAAATTAAGCAATACAATAGTTTTAGGGGAAATGTAAAGTCACTAAAGACATTTAACTGGCCATTGTCTCATGTCTTATTGGCCCCTCCCTCTTAAATCTTCACCGCTAACCGAGCCCTGGAAATGTCAGAGGTCAAGTTTACGTTGGTGCTAAACCCTCGGTCACATGGGCCGCGGTAAAGGTCGACGCCATGGCGACAGCCTCCTGACATCGTGAGTCACCGCCGCTTCGAGTGGCATTAACATCATTCCCGCTCAGTTTTTTTTTTTCTTGACAGGTTTGCCCTGCGCCGGTGTGAACCAAAGGTCAGAGCTCGCTCTCCACTTTATCTGTTTTTCTGATACTTTCTTTTTTTTCCTGCCGTCTGTTCCACAGGTCTGCGTTAATTAGGAATCTGATTTGAAGCTAATGAAGAGTGGATAGAGTGCTGTTGCGTTCATGTCATATCACGTTTCCTGTAAATACGAGCTGTCAGAAAGAAGGAAACACAATGTCAAAGAGCACAGACTAATTACCAACCAAAGAGGTAAAGGCATTTTTAACTGCTGATGTTTTAACTTAAAAAAAACCTACCACTGTCGAAAACAGAGAAGTCACTAAAACAATTAATTCCAGCTCAGCTCATTTTGAAAACGTCCATAATCACATCGAATTAAAGAGTTGTCATAAAAGTTTCTTACGAAGAGCAGTGTTTGTTCTCTTTATGGAGACATTACAGTTCTACACCTGTTCACTCCACTGCTCGCTGGAAAACCGTACAGACGGACAGAATGAATAAGAAACTGTACTGTTCTGTTTTAAAATGCTGCAGTGGCCCTAAATACACTTTTACATGAGTTTTTTTTTTTCCTTGAAAATTCCTACACTACATTCTAATATGACTTTTTACCTTTTCATAGCTGCACTCTGCTCATTTTGTTTCAGAACAGACTTTAATCTTTGTGCTCTTCCTGTTTTTAGTTTATTTCGACGTCTGGGGTCCTAGTTCAGTCGAACTGCACCAGACTTTAGGACCACCGTTCGAGGGTCACGAGACGTGCACAAACAGCAACCTCACCAGAGTTTGTGGAGGGATTTTTCACATGTTTTAGTGTGAATTGTTTTGAAAAAGTCCAGCCTTGACTTTAACAGAGCATCATTTGAGTATTGTCTTGAAGAAGAGCACATCTGATTATTTTCTGAGCGGTGTTAATAACTTTGTAGAGCCTTTACAGTCAATTATTTCCAAATAATACTGTATAAAGAAAAAATAAAATGAAATAAAAAAAACTAGCATTGCAGAGAGTCAAATACTCATACGGCAGTATCATATAAGATCAAACGAGTACATAATGCTCTGATATTTGTGAGTACTGAGGGCTAGTATTGGAATCTGGAAAACACAGGTTCAATAAAAGTTGAGTGAAAGATATTCTATTAAATTTCTTTGGTCCTTGTGTAAACCACGGTTGAAAGACTTTAGTGTTTCAAGTCTGACTTCACTAAGCAGACCTGAGGCCGACAGTGCTTCACGGAGACGGTGCTTTACTGAGACAGTGCTTTACGGTGACAGTGCTTTACGGTGACAGTGCTTTACGGAGACGGTGCTTCACGGAGACGGTGATTTGAGACAGTGCTTTGAGACAGTGCTTCACGGAGACGGTGCTTTACTGAGACGGTGCTTTGAGACAGTGCTTCACGGAGACAGTGCTTCACGGAGACAGTGCTTCACGGAGACAGTGCTTCACAGAGACAGTGCTTTACGGAGACAGTGCTTCACAGAGACAGTGCTTTACGGAGACAGTGCTTCACAGAGACAGTGCTTTACGGAGACGGTGATTTGAGACAGTGCTTTGAGACAGTGCTTTACAGAGACGGTGCTTTACGGAGACGGTGCTTCACGGAGACGGTGCTTCACGGAGACGGTGCTTCACGGAGACGGTGCTTCACTGAGACGGTGCTTTACGGAGACGGTGCTTTACGGTGACGGTGCTTTACTTAGACGGTGCTTCACGGAGACAGTGCTTCACGGAGACAGTGCTTCACGGAGACAGTGCCACACAGTTACGTTCCAAAGTATTGACCAGTGTAATATGTCTTGGCTCTTGGTGTTGTATATTTAAATTCCTTAGATTGATTTACATTTACAGTGACTAAACGGATGAAGTCCAGTGTGGATCGAGGCAGAAAACTGGTGGATGATTCTTTCTTTAACATTTTCTGAAGAACTAATGCTGGTGGTGAAGCCACTGAAAATAACTGACCAGAGACGAAGCACTTTACATGCAAACAGCACATTTGGAGCAGCTCTATAATCTTGTCTCCACTTTCTTCTCCTGCCTCGACCATTTCCCTCGGCCTTTTGTTGTTTCCTGAATATTTCCACACGCTGTCGCCCGGCGGGGGTCCGGCTGTGTGTGCGCCGGGCCGTGTGTGTTTAGACAGAGAACGTATGTAGCAGCATCAGCCAGCGTTTCTGCCCCGGACACGGACTCTCAGGGGTTAATGTGGCCCCCAGCCGAGTGCCGTGGCTCACTGGCCCACCTCCAAACCCTGACTGAGGGGCCCCACGCTGGGCTCGACACGCCTCCCGACGGTGGGCATCCACCGGGAGCCCGGACGGACATATGGAGACTGTCCACGGCCACGGGACACGGGGGAGGGAGGGGAAGATGTAGGTAACTATTCAGACAGAGCAGGAGGGATTCAGAGACCAAAGTGACCTTAGAGCATTCTACTCTCAGAAAATCTACAAGAGTGTACAATGAATAAATAAATAAAATAAAAAATAAATCATTTAAGTTCATTGTGAGAAAGTGTTGGTCTGTGTTTATGTAGTTACCAACAAAAATAATCTATTTATTACATCAAGAACTCAATTTATATTTAAAGACTTAGTGTTATCTTTGGTCCGAGCGGGCCGCACAGAACAGGACGGCAGACAAAACATGAATGACTTATGTCTAATAATACTTTAGTTTATGTCCCAAACAGCCCGACTCTATAATATATAGTATAATCTATAACTGAAACAGAATGTATGAACATTATGTTTAGGTAAACATGGCCACTCTTGAGAACTCCTGAGGATTAACAAAGAGCACTCACTGATTACCTTTTACAGGGTTTAGTTTTAATCATCCCACCAACACTGGTCTAAAGCAGACGTGTGTGTTTTTGAAGAGGGGCCCCTACATCACGGTGTCCGTCTGCAGTCCATCACTCCTGCTGAGTCTCATCTCGCTCTGGTCCCTGTGTTCGGAGACTCTCAGGTCCCTGAAGTCAGCAAAGGTCAGAGCGGCTGATTTATGTTGCGTCTGAAGAGAGGCCGTCTGCGTGGCCCTGGACCACAGCCAACATCCACAAACCACCGCAGGACTCTTCGAAGAGACACAGACTTCAGGGATGGCTGCTGAATGATGGACACAACTTTGTGGGCATTGATTTCAAACTAGGATTCTCCAAATACTCAACTATATGACGTTTAGATAGTCGTTCTGAATATTTGTGGAGCCATGTTGATTTTTTCAGACGTGTTATCAGTGAATGTTTGTTCCTCCTGACGTTGACTGAGCATCAGTTTGCTCAGATATTTCCAAACACGTTCAGGTTCTTTTGCCCAGAGGCCTACTTCTACAGTACTTTTCTAAAACATTAGTTACAGATCGAGGACCTAATTTTTTGTGTCAAGAACACACTGACCAAGACCAAGTCATAACTGAGACCTGAGGCTCGAAGGACAGACAAGCCTTTTAAAGACGGAAACTTAGAGAAAACTAAAGGTTGTAAAGACAGTCTAGTCCAGAAATTATTGTTAAAGACAAAATAATGGGCATTATCTTTTATGGTCAAGACAAAAGTAAAAATAAACTGAGAATTCTGAGATGAGTGTCAGTACTACGCACTCAAAAAGACAATGTTTTGTAAATTAAAATATGAAACGTATTCAGCATAATGTCTGTCTGTTTTTTAATCTCCGTGTGTCTTTGTTAGTTTCCTCTGAGGCTTTGGTTTGTCATTCCACTCAAAACATAAAAAGAGGTTATATTAGGCCAGGACTCTCTGGAAAAAATACATTTCCAATCTCTGATGCAACAGATGAGGGACAGTGATTATGTTAAGTCTGTTCAGGGATAAATACACTTTCTTATTTTAAATAAAACTGGCTTGATAAACAAATTCAGTTCAACTTAAGGGCCTTTCTTTGGTGCACAAACAATAAGGCCTTGAACAAAACCAAAATGAATATTCTTAAGTTTTCTACAGCTCTCGACTGAATATGTCAAAAATGTGTCTAGAGTAATCCAGTGTTTTTTTGTTAAAGTAAATTTCCACAGCTTTATTGAACCAGAAGTCATGTAATGTGACATTAAACATAAGCACTCTATATTTAAAGAGGCATCTATCCAATTATAGAGGATTAAAGCCCGTCCTTCAGTCAGATTTCAAAGTGTATAATAAAATAAATGATAATAACTTTCAAACATTTAACTTTGAATAAGAAAATGATCAGGATAAGACCTTGTGATGCCATAGCTTCATCAAAAATGGACATTAACTCGACAAATCCAAATGTAGTCGGACGGTCGATGATATTGACGTCGAAGCCAGAGGGAAATTAACAACGGTCGACACTGACATGACAAGGTCCGCTTCAACACCAACGTAAATCTGCTCGAGTCTTTTAGAGGCAGATGAGAACTGTTTAATGGAGAAGCACTGTTACGCTCCAAACCCACTCAACTTTTACATGACTAAATGTAAATGTGATGTAGACGGTCATAAAGTCCAGTTAGAGAAGGACAAATGCGGTTCTGAAGGAGGTTTACGTGTGTTTGTGTCCAGGTGGAAAACAGGAACAAGAAACCGTAAAATCCTACGAGACCTTGTGTTGAAAAGTGGATATTAACAGTGGCCAAAACATATTTAGTCACATGACAAAACTTAACCCGTGAATGACAGTGATCGTAAACCAAACTGAGCACCGTTGGAAGAGAAGTACAGTCATGTTTCTTGTGAATGACAGTGATCGTAAACCAAACTGAGCACCGTTGGAAGAGAAGTACAGTCATGTTTCTTGTGAATGACAGTGATCGTAAACCAAACTGAGCACCGTTGGAAGAGAAGTACAGTCATGTTTCTTGTGAATGACAGTGATCATAAACCAAACTGAGCACCGTTGGAAGAGAAGTACAGTCATGTTTCTTGTGAATGACAGTGATCGTAAACCAAACTGAGCACCGTTGGAAGAGAAGTACAGTCATGTTTCTTGTTTGTTATAAGATGTTTAAAAAGTACATTAAGGTCAGATAAAACTTTAATGATCCCACAGATGGCATTTTAAAATAAAATAAAATAAGGAATTTTACAAAATGGAGAATTAGGACAATTAAACAAAAAACAAGACGCAAACTAAGACACCTCTGTGCATCTTTGTAAATATGTTATAATAAAATTAAAAAAAATATGTATATGACTCCGGGCCAGTGATGGGAGGCAGAAGAAAAGACAACAAAAAGAAAGCTGCATTTAAAACAACATCACAAGTCAGACTTAAATTAGTTCATCGCAACAACAGGCGAGCCCTGGGCCCCGGGCCCCAAGGCCCAGAGCCCCGAGGCCCCCGAGCCCCGAGGCCCCCGAGCCCCGAGGCCCCCTCTGTGACGCTCTGAAACTGCTCCGCCACAAAAACAAAAAAACAAGCACCTTTATTAATACGTTTTAGTTCATTCTGTGGTAGCAGTTACTCCTGACGTCTGTGATGCAGAGTATAAGCCACTAACACAACTTAATAACAACAGGGAGTGTATAATCACAGAAATCTTCTCTTAAAAGGACTATAATAGCATGTTTGGGTCAGTTTGAAATGAACTCTGCTTTGATTGAAATGTGAACGGCACAAACACTAAGAAATGATGGGAAAGACTTTACCGAGATGAACCAAAAGGATCATTCTTTGTTTTGGTCTCAATTAAAAGAAGCAAACTGTGAGCTTAATCTCACACGAGGTAGATTTGATTTGTGTCCTTTCATAATCATGGATAGAACTATTCAATGCAAACATAAGCCCAACCACTTTTACCTTTTTTAAAAAGAAAAAAGTGAGCAAATGGTTTTAATCTAGCATCCTTTTCTCTTCCATTAAAACCACTTTTTATTTAAAAGCATTTGATAACTCAAGTGTTCAGACTGACACTCGTCAGTCTGGATTATTCTCTAACACTGACTATTGAAGGGGAATATAATTATATTACATCGTACATGAGTACTTCTTGCTTTTGAGCGATTAATGTTGGCGTTTAAGTCATTCATCACTTTATATTTTAATGACGATGCTGTTTTTTGAAATTAAAAACAGACAAGATACAAGGTTAATTTTTGGATTTCTGGTAGCGGGCTTACAAGATTCAGCAGCATCAACTATTCACAAACGAAGAATGGGAGCAGCGCTTTAGAGTAAAATAATACAGTAAACGGTGGAGTGCATCCACAAGGTCTTCAGAGGCACCAACAAAACACCGAAGAGAAGAACACGAATGCCTGGTAAATGGAGACTAGAGGAGAAAACAACCCTTCACCTTCATCACACGGTGGTAAGGCGTAACGAGAGCTGCACTGAACCTGCTTTAAAAGGCCTTTGTGTTTTTAAAAGCTACGGTCGGCTCTGAGTAATTCTGCAAAAAAAAGCTCATACAGGAAGCTACAAGTTTCTTTTTTTATCTGCTTTGTTTTAAAATGGGGCAAAAGGTGAACTCTCAGACACACCTTTGACCTGGTCAGTGGAAAGCCAAGGTGTGAAGCCTTAATGGAAGAGATTTAAGGACAAAGGGCAGAGCTATTATCCAGTTTTAACCCTAACCCTGACATCGATGAGGTTTTCTCAGCACTACATTTCTACCTAAACTGAAACCCATAATAATTAGAATATTATATCCTCAATATACTCCAGTCACACCCAGATTTCAGTGTTCATTTTAGCTTGTTTTAAATTGTAGCTCTAAGTTCACCATTAGACCTGTGTGTTCCCACAGTTATATCTGCCTCATTAAAGCTCTTGTGAACATCTTTGCAGTAGTTTGGGCTAAGCCTGGTCTGTGTCTGTTTACAGAAACATCTGGGAGGACTTCCACAGAAAGCGTTTGCAAAGGGAAGGCACTTTTAAAAGAAGAACTGATCAGCCGTGTGGTTGACCTCAGCTCAAGTCAAACCTAAACCACAGTATTCCTGTCTGTGCTGCCCAAGACCAGGTCTGACCCAGGAGCAGCTACAGCATGACTTTTCTGGTAAATATCGATGAACTAAAGCAGTAATAGTTTAGTTTCATTAAACAGACATCACAACATAAGATTTATGTTTAATGTTGATTTAGATTCTGAAATAGCACCTGTAACAAAGATAAAAATACTCCTTACGTCTTCATTCAATCCTGATGGTTTCCTAATAATATAAATGCTAATTGAATCTTGAGTCTGTTCATAAAATTCTCCCAAAGAAATTCTACGAAAAATACCAGATTTCCCAAAGCCACGGCCCAAATTAAAGCAGGTGCTGTCTGACTGTAAAATTCTTGGCGGATTAAAGCTGGCACATAACCTTACTCTAAACATTAATCGAATGGAGGGCTTTCAAATATGGCATTTTGCCGTGGTAAAAGATGTACTACTGCGCTGTCATCTGAATGAATGGGAGAGGCATTTAGTGACAAAGAGGTGGCCTTTTCCCGAGCATAGTGTAATTCTGAGGCAGGGGCTGGGGGCTGCAGGGAGCTTTATCAAAAACTCTGAATGGATAAATGCAAGAAAGTGCTTGTCATTTTGGTTTGACAGGAAGGACGGACGAAAAATGAACGAAGGAGACGACAAAGAGGTGCTCACGGTTCCATTAGAGCCGGGATACTGTAGAAACACAATTAAAAACAAAGCATAAATGATGAAGCTGGATATGAGTCTACAGTAACCTCATGGAAACGGCTTAGGTTTGCATCAGTGGCTGATTCTATTGGATGAACTGGAGTCAGTGTTATGTTTTGTATTCAGATTGTACACATTATCCCATAAATGAAAAACTTAAATACCATACGTATGCAGAAGAGTAAACAACACAAAATAAACCCATTCCTAAAATCATTTCAAATACAGTAAATAGATTTACAAACCTAGATAAACAAAAATAGTTCTGTCCCAGTATATCCATCCATTATTCTATTATTCTATATTTATTCTATATTCTATTCTATTCTTATTATTATTCTATTCAATCTGTTGGAATTATTCAAATATAATGTCCTTAACGAACAGATCTTAAATTGGGTTCAGGACATGTTAGAAGAAGCATAAAAAACATTGTTAAATTCTAATTTCCGCCATAAATACATCCTCACGTTATTCCTTGTCGGCTAATGAGGAGAGTCTCGGTCATCCAGGTCATAGGCCGAAGACATTTGGGCATCTGAAGTGGTTTAAGCTGAAGTCTACTCCTCTGCCTTCGGTCAAACCGTTCAGACTCTCTGTGGCTGTCCTTTCTCTTCAGCGTCCCTACTTTAATAAAACCTCATGTGGAGATGCCTTGTAATCTTTTATTCCAACAACCTGTAAGTTTAGAAACTATAAGTGTGAGATGCCACAATGCCTTGCCCAAAGGTGCCTAAACAGTGTGAATGAAAGGATCAAACCATCTTCCTTCCAGTTAGTTGGTCGACTGTATGTGCACAAACTACAAGCAGCAGGCACATTAGAAAAAACGTTAGAACAACTATTCTTGTTAATACTGGGTTTACTTTAGATCTACACCACTTTTTGAGCTCGTTTTGACTTTCCTGAAGGAGATTTTAAGCCCCTTTGCCTGTTTCCTGTTTGTGAGCGCCGCAGCCGGTGGACAGATGTCTGAGCGGTTGTTAACATCCCTCCACTCCTTTGGCTGATGGGGTGAAAGAGATCCTGCGCTCGGCGGGACACGGGAGACCTCACTTTTAGATGTGAATGGCTGGGAATGACACACTACAAAGGTTGGATGTGCTGCTGCCCTTTCTCTCTTAAATGGTACGTTGGCATTTAGCTTCACACGTGTCAGCGGAACACTCACCTCTCAAGTATCTGCAGCAGAATGTGTGTGAGGAACGAGTGTGTGTGAGCTTCTACTCGACCACCTGAGCCTCTGAATGTAATGTCTTTTCTATAAACATCCTATGAATGTTTTAGAAGAAAAGAGCGTCTCGTTCTCATTACAGATGCTCACTGTTCGAGTAAGTAAACAAAACTCGTTCTTAAAGTTAATAACACGCACAAACTTTTATATGGTTTTATTCTTGAGCCAACAGTGCTGAATACAACTGCTTACAGCGAGAGAAAAAAACTGGAATAGAGAAAATGGAAGCAATGCAGTCAAGGTCAGCTCTAAGTTTTGGTTGGATATATTGTGTTTAGTCATTTCTGTTGAGGATTACTTTAGTTTTATGTTGTTTTTAATAAAATAAGAGCATGAAAGGGTGCCTTACTGTTGCTGAGTGGATGAGAGGTGGGCTCTTTTCTGTTTCTGTGGAAGTGTGTGAATGACAGAAAGAAGGGGTCGAGGGCTGGTAAACTAGACAGCTTTTAAATGTCATTGATTGTTGAAATTTTTTAACACTTAGTCCTCTGAGTTTATGTGGTTAATGTTTTTTTGTGCTGTGTCCCTGTTCAATTAAACCAAAGTATTTCCTTGGTAAGGTTGGTAATGCTGAGGGGTAAAAGAAGAAAGGGTCAGGGCAAAGAAAACACAGCAGGACAATTTGAGTTATTGCACTACATTTTGACTTTTACTACACATTTGTTGTTCTGTAAAGGCAAGAGAACTTCTGTGTCAGCCTTCCACAAAATATACAAGGTTTAGATTTTTCATAATTTAAGAATTAGGCCCACATCTTAAAAGTTCCAGAACTGGTCTTCCATCCACCACTCAAACTTACTTTTTCTCTTTTAAGAAAAACAAAAGACCAGAAAAAAGAAATAAAAATATTACTTTTTTGGCTGATTCTTGGAAATTCAATAAAACCTAATGGAAATTCTTGGTTTAGCTCGTTTTTTCATCATCTTTTAAAACGTGTAAGTAAAATGACTCAAAGTCTGTTGAATAGAAATGATGATCGTTTGCAGGTTACATTCCACACTGAGACAATTTCCATTTTAAGTCAGTATTATGTTAATCCAGAGTGGCCTCTCCAGATAATTCGATTACACTGACAGCCCCGCCGTGTCGTCCGGGGCAGGAACATCATCACGAGGCGTCCCGACGTTGATGAGCTGCACCACATCACGGAAAACGAGCTCTGAAGATAGTTAAGAGTCGTATCTGTGAATGTGAAGAGGGACTCAGATAAATGTCTTAT